>CANJKZ010001077.1:0-52739 GCA_947471745.1 Closterium sp. Naga37s-1 | reverse complement strand
TTGCAATTTTGCACACGCTAGGCCCTTGTTCTTGAAATTTTGCACACGCTAGGCCCTTGTTCTTGCAATTTTGCACACGCTAGGCCCCTTGTTCTTGCTATTTTGCACACGCTAGGCCCTTGTTCTTGCAATTTTGCACTCGCTAGGCCCTTGTTCTTGCAATTTTGCACTCGCTAGGCCCTTGTTCTTGCAATTTTGCTACTCGCTAGGCCCTTTGTTTTGACGAGGCCTATTTTGCACACGCTGGGCCCTTGTTCTTGCAATTTTTGCACACGCCTAGGCCCTTGTATCTTGCAATTTTGCACACGCTAGGCCCTTGTTCTCTTGCAATTTTTGCTAACGCTAGACCCTTGTTCTTGCAATTTTGCACATGCTAGGCCTTTGTTCTTGCAATTTTGCAATCGCTAGGCCCCTATGTTCTATGCAATCTTTGCACTCGCTAGGCCCTTGTTGTTGAAATTTTGCACACGCTAGGCCCTTGTTTTTGAAACTTTGCACACGTTAGGCCCCTTGTTCTTGCAATTTTGCACTCGCTAAGGCCCTTGTTCTTGCAATTTTTGCACACGCTAGGCCCTTGTTCTTGCAATTTTGCACTCGCTAGGCCCTTGTTCTTGCAATTTTGCACTCGCTAGGCCCTTGTTCTTGCTATTTTGCACACGCCAGGCCCTTGTTCTTGAATTTTGCACACGCTAGGCCTTGTTCTTGCAATTTTGCACACGCTAGGCCCTTGTTCTTGCAATTCTGCACACGCTAGGCCCTTGTTCTTGAACATTTGCACACGCTAGGCCCTTGTTCTTGCAAATTTGCACACGCTAGGCCCCTGCTCTTGCAATTTTGCACACGCTAGGCCTTGTTCTTGCAATTTTGCACACGCTAGGCCCTTGTTCTTGCAATTTTGCACTCGCTAGGCCCTGTTCTTGCAATTTTGCACTCGCTAGGCCCTGTTCTTGAAATTTTGCACACGCTAGGCCCTTGTTCTTGCAATTTTGCACTCGCTAGGCCCTTGTTCTTGCAATTTTGCACTCGCTAGGCCCTTGTTCTTGCAATTTTGCACACGCTAGGCCTTGTTCTTGCAATTTTGCAAACGCTAGGCCCTTGTTCTTGCAATTTTGCACTCGCTAGGCCCTTGTTCTTGCAATTTTGCACACGCTAAGCCCTTGTTCTTGCCATTTTGCACACGCTAGGCCCTTGTTCTTGCTATTTTGCACACGCTAGGCCCTTGTTCTTGCAATTTTTCACTCGCTAGGCCCTTGTTCTTGCAATTTTGCACTCGCTAGGCCCTTGTTCTTGCAATTTTGCACACGCTAGGCCCTTGTTCTTGCTATTTTGCACACGCTAGGCCCTTGTTCTTGCAATTTTGCACACGCTAGGCCCTTGTTCTTGCAATTTTGCACACGCTAGGCCCTTGTTCTTGAAATTTGCACGCGCTAGGCCCTTTATCTTGCAATTTTGCACACACTAGGCCTTGTTCTTGCAATTTTGCACACGCTAGGCCCTTGTTCTTGCTATTTTGCACACGCTAGGCCCTTGTTCTTGCAATTTTGCACTCGCTAGGCCCTGTTCTTGCAATTTTGCTTCGCTAGGCCCTTGTTCTTGCAATTTTTGCACTCGCTAGGCCCTTGTTCTTGCTATTTTGCACACGCTGGGCCTTGTTCTTGCAATTTGCACACGCTAGGCCCTTGTTCTTGCAATTTTTGCACACGCTAGGCCCTTGTTCTTGCAATTTTGCTAACGCTAGGCCCTTGTTCTTGCAATTTTGCACACGCTAGGCCCTTGTTCTTGCAATTTTGCACACGCTAGGCCTTGTTCTTGCAATTTTGCACTCGCTAGGCCCTTGTTGTTGAAATTTTGCACACGCTAGGCCCTTGTTTTTTGAATTTTGCACACGCTAGGCCCTTGTTCTTGCAATTTTGCACACTCGCTAGGCCCTTGTTCTTGCAATTTTGCACTCGCTAGGCACTTGTTCTTGCAATTTTGCACACGCTAGGCCCTTGTTCTTGCAATTTTGCACACGCTAGGCCCTTGTTCTTGCAATTTTGCACTCGCTAGGCCCTTGTTCTTGCAATTTGCACTCGCTAGGCCCTTGTTCCTTGCTATTTTGCACATGCTAGGCCATTGTTCTTGCAATTTTGCACCACGGCTAGGCCCTTGGTTCTTGTAATCTTGCACACGCTAGGCCCTTGTTCTTGCAATTTTGCACACGCTAGGCCCTTGTTCTTGCAATTCTGCCCACGCTAGGCCATTGTGTTCTTGAACCATTTGCACTACGCTAGGCCCTTGTTCTTGAAAAATTTGCCCTCGCTAGGCCCCTGCTCTTGCAATCTTTTTGCACACGCTAGGCCCTGATTCTTGCAATTTTGCACACGCTTAGGCCCTTGTTCTTGCAATTTTGCACTCGCTAGGCCCCGTTCTTGAAATTTGCACTCGCTGAGGGCCCATTGTTCCTTGAAATTTTGGCACTTGCTCAGGCCCTTGTTCTTGCTATTTGCACTCAACTTAGGCCCTTGTTCTTGCTATATTTTGCCACACGCTAGGCCCTTGTTCTTGCTATTTTGCACTACGCTAGGCCCTTGTTCTTGCAATTTTGCACTCGCAAGGCCCTTGTTCTTGCAATTTTGCACTCGCTAGCCCTTGTTCTTGCAATTTTGCACTCGCTAGGCCTTGTTCTTGCTATTTTGCACACGCTAGGCCCTTGTTCTTGCTATTTTGCACACGCTAGGCCCTTGTTCTTGCTATTTTGCACACGCTAGGCCCTTGTTCTTGCAATTTTGCACTCGCTAGGCCCTTGTTCTTGAAATCTTGCACACGCTAGACCCTTGTTCTTGCAATTTTGCACACGCTAGGCCCTTGTTCTTGCAATTTTGCACACGCTAGGCCCTTGTTCTTGCAATTTTGCACATGCTAGGCCCTTGTTCTTGCAATTTTGCATTCGCTAGGCCCTTGTTCTTGAAATTTTGTACCCGCTAGGCCCTTGTTCTTGCAATTTTCACTCGCTAGACCCTTGTTCTTGCAATTTTGCACTCGCTAGGCCCTTGTTCTTGCAATTTTGCACTCGCCAGGCCCTTGTTCTTGCCAATTTTGCACTCGCTAGGCCCTTGTTGTTGAAATTTTGCACACGCTAGGCCCTTGTTTTTGAAATTTTGCACACGCTAGGCCCTTGTTCTTGCAATTTTTGCACACGCTAGACCCTTGTTCTTGCAATTTTGCACACGCTAGGCCCTTGTTCTTGCAATTTTGCACTCGCTAGGCCCCTTGTTCTTGCAATTTTGCACTCGCTAGGCCCTTGTTGAAATTTTGCACACGCTAGGCCCTTGTTTTTGAAATTTTGCACACGCTAGGCCCTTGTTCTTGCAATTTTGCACTCGCTAGGCCCTTGTTCTCGCAATTTTGCACCTGCTAGGCCCTTGTTCTTGCTATTTTGCACACGCCAGGCCCTTGTTCTTGCTTTTTGGCACACGCTAGGCCCTTGTTCTTGCTATTTTGCACACGCCAGGCCCTTGTTCTTGCAATTTTGCACACGCTAGGCCCTTGTTCTTGAAATCTTGCACACGCTAGGCCCTTGTTCTTGCTATTTTGCACACGCTAGGCCCTTGTTCTTGCTATTTTGCACACGCTAGGCCCTTGTTCTTGCTATTTTGCACACGCTAGGCCCTTGTTCTTGCAATTTTGCACTCGCTAGGCCCTTGTTCTTGAAATCTTGCACACGCTAGACCCTTGTTCTTGCAATTTTGCACACGCTAGGCCCTTGTTCTTGCAATTTTGCACACGCTAGGCCCTTGTTCTTGCAATTTTGCACATGCTAGGCCCTTGTTCTTGCAATTTTGCATTCGCTAGGCCCTTGTTCTTGAAATTTTGTACCCGCTAGGCCCTTGTTCTTGCAATTTTCACTCGCTAGACCCTTGTTCTTGCAATTTTGCACTCGCTAGGCCCTTGTTCTTGCAATTTTGCACTCGCCAGGCCCTTGTTCTTGCAATTTTGCACTCGCTAGGCCCTTGTTGTTGAAATTTTGCACACGCTAGGCCCTTGTTTTTGAAATTTTGCACACGCTAGGCCCTTGTTCTTGCAATTTTTGCTAACGCTAGACCCTTGTTCTTGCAATTTTGCACACGCTAGGCCCTTGTTCTTGCAATTTTGCACTCGCTAGGCCCTTGTTCTTGCAATTTTGCACTCGCTAGGCCCTTGTTGTTGAAATTTTGCACACGCTAGGCCCTTGTTTTTGAAATTTTGCACACGTTAGGCCCTTGTTCTTGCAATTTTGCACTCGCTAGGCCCTTGTTCTTGCAATTTTGCACTCGCTAGGCACTTGTTCTTGCAATTTTGCACACGCTAGGCCCTTGTTCTTGCATTTTTGCACACGCTAGGCCCTTGTTCTTGCAATTTTGCACACGCTAGGCCCTTTTTCTTGCTATTTTGCACACGCTAGGCCCTTGTTCTTGCAATTTTGCACACGCTAGGCCCTTGTTCTTGCAATTTTTCACACGCTAGGCCCTTGTTCTTGCAATTTTGAACACGCTAGGCCCTTGTTCTTGCAATTTTGCACACGCTAGGCCCTTGTTCTTGCAATTTTGCACTCGCTAGGCCCTTGTTCTTGCAATTTTGCACTCGCTAGGCCCTTGTTCTTGCTATTTTGCACACGCTAGGCCCTTGTTCTTGCTATTTTGCACACGCCAGGCCCTTGTTCTTGCAATTTTGCACATGCTAGGCCCTTGTTCTTGAAATCTTGCACACGCTAGGCCCTTGTTCTTGCTATTTTGCACACGCTAGGCCCTTGTTCTTGCTATTTTGCACACGCTAGGCCCTTGTTCTTCCTATTTTGCACACGCTAGGCCCTTGTTCTTGCAATTTTGCACTCGCTAGGCCCTTGTTCTTGAAATCTTGCACACGCTAGACCCTTGTTCTTGCAATTTTGCACACGCTAGGCCCTTGTTCTTGCAATTTTGCACACGCTAGGCATTGTTCTTGCTATTTTGCACACGCTAGGCCCTTGTTCTTGCTATTTTGCACACGCTAGGCCCTTGTTCTTGCAATTTTGCACCCTCTAGGCTCTTGTTCTTGAATTTTTGCACATGCTAGGCCCTTGCTCTTGCAATTTTGCACACGATAGGCCCTTGTTCTTGAAATTCTGCACACGCTAGGCCCTTGTTCTTGCAATTTCGCACTCGCTAGGCCCTTGTTCTTGCAATTTTGCACTCGCTAGGCCCTTGTTCTTGAAATTTTGCACTTGCTAGGCCCTTGTTCTTGCTATTTTGCACTCACTAGGCCCTTGTTCTTGCTATTTTGCACATGCTAGGCCCTTGTTCTTGCTATTTTGCACACGCTAGGCCCTTGTTCTTGCAATTTTGCACTCGCAAGGCCCTTGTTCTTGCAATTTTGCACTCGCTAGGCCCTTGTTCTTGCAATTTTGCACTCGCTAGGCCCTTGTTCTTGCTATTTTGCACACGCTAGGCCCTTGTTCTTGCTATTTTGCACACGCTAGGCCCTTGTTCTTGCTATTTTGCACACGCTAGGCCCTTGTTCTTGCAATTTTGCACTCGCTAGGCCCTTGTTCTTGAAATCTTGCACACGCTAGACCCTTGTTCTTGCAATTTTGCACACGCTAGGCCCTTGTTCTTGCAATTTTGCACACGCTAGGCCCTTGTTCTTGCAATTTTGCACATGCTAGGCCCTTGTTCTTGCAATTTTGCATTCGCTAGGCCCTTGTTCTTGAAATTTTGTACCCGCTAGGCCCTTGTTCTTGCAATTTTCACTCGCTAGACCCTTGTTCTTGCAATTTTGCATTCGCTAGGCCCTTGTTCTTGCAATTTTGCACTCGCCAGGCCCTTGTTCTTGCAATTTTGCACTCGCTAGGCCCTTGTTGTTGAAATTTTGCACACGCTAGGCCCTTGTTTTTGAAATTTTGCACACGCTAGGCCCTTGTTCTTGCAATTTTTGCACACGCTAGACCCTTGTTCTTGCAATTTTGCACACGCTAGGCCCTTGTTCTTGCAATTTTGCACTCGCTAGGCCCTTGTTCTTGCAATTTTGCACTCGCTAGGCCCTTGTTGAAATTTTGCACACGCTAGGCCCTTGTTTTTGAAATTTTGCACACGCTAGGCCCTTGTTCTTGCAATTTTGCACTCGCTAGGCCCTTGTTCTCGCAATTTTGCACCTGCTAGGCCCTTGTTCTTGCTATTTTGCACACGCCAGGCCCTTGTTCTTGCTTTTTGGCACACGCTAGGCCCTTGTTCTTGCTATTTTGCACACGCCAGGCCCTTGTTCTTGCAATTTTGCACACGCTAGGCCCTTGTTCTTGAAATCTTGCACACGCTAGGCCCTTGTTCTTGCTATTTTGCACACGCTAGGCCCTTGTTCTTGCTATTTTGCACACGCTAGGCCCTTGTTCTTGCTATTTTGCACACGCTAGGCCCTTGTTCTTGCAATTTTGCACTCGCTAGGCCCTTGTTCTTGAAATCTTGCACACGCTAGACCCTTGTTCTTGAAATTATGCACACGCTAGGCCCTTGTTCTTGCAATTTTGCACATGCTAGGCCCTTGTTCTTGAAATTTTGCACTCGCTAGGCCTTTGTTCTTGCAATTTAGCACTCGCTAGGCCCTTGTTCTCGCAATTTTGCACCTGCTAGGCCCTTGTTCTTGCTATTTTGCACACGCCAGGCCTTTGTTCTTGCTTTTTGGCACATGCTAGGCCCTTGTTCATGCTATTTTGCACACGCTAGGCCCTTGTTCTTGAAATCTTGCACACGCTAGGCCCTTGTTCTTGCAATTTTGCACACGCTAGGCCCTTGTTCTTGCAATTTTGCACACGCTAGGCCCTTGTTCTTGAAATTATGCACACGCTAGGCCCTTGTTCTTGCAATTTTGCACACGCTAGGCCCTTGTTCTTGAAATTATGCACACGCTAGGCCCTTGTTCTTGCAATTTTGCACACGCTAGGCCCTTGTTCTTGCAATTTTGCACACGCTAGGCTCTTGTTCTTGAAATCTTGCACACGTTAGGCCCTTGTTCTTGCAATTCTGCACACGCTAGGCCCTTGTTCTTGAACATTTGGACACGCTAGGCCCTTGTTCTTGAAAATTTGCACTTGCTAGGCCCCTGGTCTTGCAATTTTGCACACGCTAGGCCCTTGTTCTTGCTATTTTGCACACGCTAGACCCTTGTTCTTGCAATTTTGCACTCGGTAGGCCCTTGTTCTTGCAATTTTGCACTCGTTAGGCCCTTGTTCTTGCTATTTTGCACACGCTAGGCCCTTGTTCTTGCTATTTTGCACACGCTAGGCCCTTGTTCTTGCAATTTTCACTCGCTAGGCCCTTGTTCTTGCAATTTTGCACTCGCTAGGCCCTTGTTCTTGCAATTTTGAACTCGCTAGGCCCTTGTCCTTTAAATTTTGCACTCGCTAGGCCCTTGTTCTTGCTATTTTGCACACGCTGGGCCCTTGTTCTTGCAATTTTGCACACGCTAGGCCCTTGTTCTTGCAATTTTGCACACACTAGGCCCTTGTTATTGCAATTTTTGCACACGCTAGACCCTTGTTCTTGCAATTTTGCACACGCTAGGCCCTTGTTCTTGCAATTTTGCACTCGCTAGGCCCTTGTTCTTGCAATTTTGCACTCGCTAGGCCCTTGTTGTTGAAATTTTGCACACGCTAGGCCCTTATTTTTGAAATTTTGCACACGCTAGGCCCTTGTTCTTGCAATTTTGCACTCGCTAGGCCCTTGTTCTCGCAATTTTGCACCTGCTAGGCCCTTGTTCTTGCTATTTTGCACACGCCAGGCCCTTGTTCTTGCTTTTTGGCACACGCTAGGCCCTTGTTCTTGCTATTTTGCACACGCCAGGCCCTTGTTCTTGCAATTTTGCACACGCTTGGCCCTTGTTCTTGCAATTTTGCCCACGCTAGGCCCTTGTTCTTGCAATTTTGCACTTCTTAGGCCCTTGTTCTTGCTATTTCTCACTTGCTAGGCCCTTGTTCTTGCAATTTGAACATGCTAGGCCCTTGTTCTTGCAATTTTGCACACGCTAGGCCCTTGTTCTTGCAATTTTGCACAAGCTAGGCCCTTGTTCTTGAAATTTTGCACACGCTAGGCCTTTGTTCTTGCAATTTTGCACACGCTAGGCCCTTGTTCTTGCATTTTTGCACACGCTAGGCCCTTGTTATTGCAATTTTGCACATGCCAGGCCCTTGTTCTTGCAATTTTGCACACGCTAGGCCCTTGTTCTTGTAATTTTGCTCAAGCTAGGCCCTTGTTCTTGCAATTTTGCACACGCTAGGCCCTTGTTCTTGCATTTTGCACACGCTAGGCCCTTGTTCTTTCAATTTTGCACTCGCGAGGCCCTTAGTCTTGCAATTTTGCACTAGCTAGGCCCTTGTTCTTGCAATTTTGCACACGCTAGGCCCTTGTTCTTGCTATTTTGCACACGCTAGGCCCTTGTTCTTGCAATTTTGCACACGCTAGGCCCTTGTTCTTGCTATTTTGCACACGCTAGGCCCTTGTTCTTGCTATTTTGCACACGCTAGACCCTTGTTCTTGCATTTTGCACACGCTAGGCCCTTGTTCTTGCAATTTTGCACTCGCTAGGCCCTTGTTCTTGCAATTTTGCACTAGCTAGGCCCTTGTTCTTGCAATTTTGCACACGCTAGGCCCTTGTTCTTGCAATTTTGCACACGCTAGGCCCTTGTTCTTGCAATTTTGCACACGCTAGGCCCTTTTTCTTGCTATTTTGCACACGCTAGGCCCTTGTTCTTGCAATTTTGCACACGCTAGGCCCTTGTTCTTGCATTTTTTCACACGCTAGGCCCTTGTTCTTGCAATTTTGAACACGCTAGGCCCTTGTTCTTGCAATTTTGCACACGCTAGGCCCTTGTTCTTGCTATTTTGCACTCGCTAGGCCCTTGTTCTTGCAATTTTGCACTCGCTAGGCCCTTGTTCTTGCAATTTTGCACTCGCTAGGCCCTTGTTCTTGAAATTTTGCACACGCTAGGCCCTTGTTCTTGCAATTTTGCACTCGCTAGGCCCTTGTTCTTGCAATTTTGCACACGCTAGGCCCTTGTTCTTGCAATTTTGCACACGCTAGGCCTTTGTTCTTGCAATTTTGCACACGCTAGGCCCTTGTTCTTGCAATTTTGCACTCGCTAGGCCCTTGTTCATGCAATTTTGCACTCGCTAGGCACTTGGTCTTGCAATTTTGCACTCGCTATGCACTTGTTCTTGCAATTTTGCACTTGCTAGGCACTTGTTCTTGCAATTCTGCACTCGCTAGGCCTCTGTTCTTGCAATTTTGCACACGCTAGGCCCTTGTTCTTGCAATTTTACCCTCGCTAGGCTCTTGTTCTTGCAATTTTGCACTCGCTAGGCCCTTGTTCTTGCAATTTTGCACTCGCTAGGCACTTGGTCTTGCAATTTTGCACTCGCTACGCACTTTTTCTTGCAATTTTGCACTCGCTAGGCACTTGTTCTTGCAATTTTGCACTTGCTAGGCCCTTGTTCTTGCAATTTTGCCCACGCTAGGCCCTTGTTCTTGCAATTTTGCACTTCCTAGGCCCTTGTTCTTGCTATTTCTCACTTGCTAGGCCCTTGTTCTTGCAATTTGAACATGCTAGGCCCTTGTTCTTGCAATTTTGCACACGCTAGGCCCTTGTTCTTGAAATTTTGCACACGCTAGGCCCTTGTTCTTGCAATTTTGCACACGCTAGGCCCTTTTTCTTGCTATTTTGCACACGCTAGGCCCTTGTTCTTGCAATTTTGCACTCGCTAGGCCCTTGTTTTTGCAAATTTGCACACGCTAGGCCCTTGTTCTTGCAATTTTGCACACGCTAGGCCTTTGTTCTTGCAATTTTGCACACGCTAGGCCCTTGTTCTTGCAATTTTGCACTCGCTAGGCCCTTGTTCTTGCAGTTTTGCACTCGCTAGGCACTTGGTCTTGCAATTTTGCACTCGCTAGGCACTTGTTCTTGCAATTTTGCACTCGCTAGGCACTTGTTCTTGCAATTTTGCACTCGCTAGGCACTTGTTCTTGCAATTTTGCACACACTAGGCCCTTGTTCTTGCAATTTTGCACTCGCTAGGCCCTTGTTCTTGCAATTTTGCACTCGCTAGGCACTTGTTCTTGCAATTTTGCACTCGCTAGGCACTTGTTCTTGCAATTTTGCACTCGCTAGGCCCTTGTTCTTGCAATTTTTCCCACGCTAGGCCCTTGTTCTTGCAATTTTGCACTTCCTAGGCCCTTTTTCTTGCTATTTCTCACTTGCTAGGCCCTTGTTCTTGCAATTTGAACTAGCTAGGCCCTTGTTCTTGCAATTTTGCACACGCTAGGCCCTTGTTCTTGCAATTTTGCACACGCTAGGCCCTTGTTCTTGCAATTTTGCACACGCTAGGCCCTTTTTCTTGCTATTTTGCACACGCTAGGCCCTTGTTCTTGCAATTTTGCACACGCTAGGCCCTTGTTCTTGCAATTTTTCACACGCTAGGCCCTTGTTCTTGCAATTTTGAACACGCTAGGCCCTTGTTCTTGCAATTTTGCACACGCTAGGCCCTTGTTCTTGCAATTTTGCACTCGCTAGGCCCTTGTTCTTGCAATTTTGCACTCGCTAGGCCCTTGTTCTTGCAATTTTGCACTCGCTAGGCCCTTGTTCTTGAAATTTTGCACACGCTAGGCATTTGTTCTTGCAATTTTGCACTCGCTAGGCCCTTGTTCTTGCAAATTTGCACACGCTAGGCCCTTGTTCTTGCAATTTTGCACACGCTAGGCCTTTGTTCTTGCAATTTTGCACACGCTAGGCCCTTGTTCTTGAAATTTTGCACACGCTAGGCCCTTGTTCTTGCAATTTTGCACACGCTAGGCCCTTTTTCTTGCTATTTTGCACACGCTAGGCCCTTGTTCTTGCAATTTTGCACTCGCTAGGCCCTTGTTTTTGCAAATTTGCACACGCTAGGCCCTTGTTCTTGCAATTTTGCACACGCTAGGCCTTTGTTCTTGCAATTTTGCACACGCTAGGCCCTTGTTCTTGCAATTTTGCACTCGCTAGGCCCTTGTTCTTGCAGTTTTGCACTCGCTAGGCACTTGGTCTTGCAATTTTGCACTCGCTAGGCACTTGTTCTTGCAATTTTGCACTCGCTAGGCACTTGTTCTTGCAATTTTGCACTCGCTAGGCACTTGTTCTTGCAATTTTGCACACGCTAGGCCCTTGTTCTTGCAATTTTGCACTCGCTAGGCCCTTGTTCTTGCAATTTTGCACTCGCTAGGCACTTGTTCTTGCAATTTTGCACTCGCTAGGCACTTGTTCTTGCAATTTTGCACTCGCTAGGCCCTTGTTCTTGCAATTTTTCCCACGCTAGGCCCTTGTTCTTGCAATTTTGCACTTCCTAGGCCCTTTTTCTTGCTATTTCTCACTTGCTAGGCCCTTGTTCTTGCAATTTGAACTAGCTAGGCCCTTGTTCTTGCAATTTTGCACACGCTAGGCCCTTGTTCTTGCAATTTTGCACACGCTAGGCCCTTGTTCTTGCAATTTTGCACACGCTAGGCCCTTTTTCTTGCTATTTTGCACACGCTAGGCCCTTGTTCTTGCAATTTTGCACACGCTAGGCCCTTGTTCTTGCAATTTTTCACACGCTAGGCCCTTGTTCTTGCAATTTTGAACACGCTAGGCCCTTTTTCTTGCAATTTTGCACACGCTAGGCCCTTGTTCTTGCAATTTTGCACTCGCTAGGCCCTTGTTCTTGCAATTTTGCACTCGCTAGGCCCTTGTTCTTGCAATTTTGCACTCGCTAGGCCCTTGTTCTTGAAATTTTGCACACGCTAGGCATTTGTTCTTGCAATTTTGCACTCGCTAGGCCCTTGTTCTTGCAAATTTGCACACGCTAGGCCCTTGTTCTTGCAATTTTGCACACGCTAGGCCTTTGTTCTTGCAATTTTGCACACGCTAGGCCCTTGTTCTTGCAATTTTGCACTCGCTAGGCCCTTGTTCTTGCAGTTTGCACTCGCTAGGCACTTGGTCTTGCAATTTTGCACTCGCTAGGCACTTGTTCTTGCAATTTTGCACTTGCTAGGCACTTGTTCTTGCAATTCTGCACTCGCTAGGCCTCTGTTCTTGCAATTTTGCACACGCTAGGCCCTTGTTCTTGCAGTTTTGCCCTCGCTAGGCCCTTGTTCTTGCAATTATGCACTCGCTAGGCCCTTGTTCTTGCAATTCTGCACTCGCTAGGCCTCTGTTCTTGCAATTTTGCACACGCTAGGCCCTTTTTCTTGCAATTTTGCCCTCGCTAGGCTCTTGTTCTTGCAATTTTTCACTCGCTAGGCCCTTGTTCTTGCAATTTTGCACTCGCTAGGCACTTGGTCTTGCAATTTTGCACTCGCTAGGCCCTTGTTCTTGCAATTTTGCACACGCTATGCCCTTGTTCTTGCAATTTTGCAAACGCTAGGCCCTTGTTCTTGCAATTTTGCACACGCTAGGCCTTTGTTCTTGCAATTTTGCACACGCTAGGCCCTTGTTCTTGCATTTTTGCACACGCTAGGCCCTTGTTCTTGCAATTTTGCACACGCCAGGCCCTTGTTCTTGCAATTTTGCACACGCTAGGCCCTAGTTCTTGTAATTTTGCACAAGCTAGGACCTTGTTCTTGCAATTTTGCACACGCTAGGCCCTTGTTCTTGCATTTTGCACACGCTAGGCCCTTGTTCTTGCAATTTTGCACTCGCTAGGCCCTTTTTTCTTGCTATTTTGCACACACTAGGCCCTTGTTCTTGCAATTTTGCACACGCTAGGCCCTTGTTCTTGCAATTTTTCACACGCTAGGCCCTTGTTCTTGCAATTTTGAATACGCTAGGCCTTGTTCTTGCAATTTTGCACACGCTAGGCCCTTGTTCTTGCAATTTTGCACTCGCTAGGCCCTTGTTCTTGCAATTTTGCACTCGCTAGGCCCTTGTTCTTGCAATTTTGCACTCGCTAGGCCCTTGTTCTTGAAATTTTGCACACGCTAGGCCCTTGAGCTTGCAATTTTGCACTCGCTAGGCCCTTGTTCTTGCAATTTTGCACACGCTAGGCCCTTGTTCTTGCAATTTTGCACACGCTAGGCCTTTGTTCTTGCAATTTTGCACACGCTAGGCCCTTGTTCTTGCAATTTTGCACACGCTAGGCCCTTGTTCTTGCAATTTTGCACTCGCTAGGCACTTGGTCTTGCAATTTTGCACTCGCTATGCACTTGTTCTTGCAATTTTGCACTCGCTAGGCACTTGTTCTTGCAATTCTGCACTCGCTAGGCCTCTGTTCTTGCAATTTTGCACACGCTAGGCCCTTGTTCTTGCAATTTTACCCTCACTAGGCTCTTGTTCTTGCAATTTTGCACTCGCTAGGCCCTTGTTCTTGCAATTTTGCACTCGCTAGGCACTTGGTCTTGCAATTTTGCACTCGCTAGGCACTTGTTCTTGCAATTTTGCACTCGCTAGGCACTTGTTCTTGCAATTTTGCACTCGCTAGGCCCTTGTTCTTGCAATTTTGCCCACGCTAGGCCCTTGTTCTTGCAATTTTGCACTTCCTAGGCCCTTGTTCTTGCTATTTCTCACTTGCTAGGCCCTTGTTCTTGCAATTTGAACATGCTAGGCCCTTGTTCTTGCAATTTTGCACACGCTAGGCCCTTGTTCTTGCAATTTTGCACAAGCTAGGCCCTTGTTCTTGCAATTTTGCACACGCTAGGCCTTTGTTCTTGCAATTTTGCACACGCTAGGCCCTTGTTCTTGCATTTTTGCACACGCTAGGCCCTTGTTCTTGCAATTTTGCACATGCCAGGCCCTTGTTCTTGCAATTTTGCACACGCTAGGCCCTTGTTCTTGTAATTTTGCACAAGCTAGGCCCTTGTTCTTGCAATTTTGCACACGCTAGGCCCTTGTTCTTGCATTTTGCACACGCTAGGCCCTTGTTCTTGCAATTTTGCACTCGCTATGCCCTTGTTCTTGCAATTTTGCACACGCTAGGCCCTTGTTCTTGCAATTTTGCACACGCTAGGCTATTTTTCTTGCAATTTTGCACACGCTAGGCCCTTGTTCTTGCAATTTTGCACACGCTAGGCCCTTGTTCTTGCTATTTTGCACACGCTAGGCCCTTGTTCTTGCTATTTTGCACACGCTAGGCCCTTGTTCTTGCATTTTGCACACGCTAAGCCCTTTTTCTTGCAATTTTGCACTCGCTAGGCCCTTGTTCTTGCAATTTTGCACTAGCTAGGCCCTTGTTCTTGCAATTTTGCACACGCTAGGACCTTGTTCTTGCAATTTTGCACACGCTAGGCCTTTGTTCTTGCTATTTTGCACACACTAGGCCCTTGTTCTTGCAATTTTGCACACGCTAGGCCCTTTTTCTTGCTATTTTGCACACGCAAGGCCCTTGTTCTTGCAATTTTGCACACGCTAGGCCCTTGTTCTTGCAATTTTTCACACACTAGGCCCTTGTTCTTGCAATTTTGAACACGCTAGGCCCTTGTTCTTGCAATTTTGCACACGCTAGGCCCTTGTTCTTGCAATTTTGCACTCGCTAGGCCCTTGTTCTTGCAATTTTGCACTCGCTAGGCCCTTGTTCTTGCAATTTTGCACTCGCTAGGCCCTTGTTCTTGAAATTTTGCACACGCTAGGCCCTTGTTCTTGCAATTTTGCACTCGCTAGGCCCTTGTTCTTGCAATTTTGCACACGCTAGGCCCTTGTTCTTGCAATTTTGCACACGCTAGGCCTTTGTTCTTGCAATTTTGCACACGCTAGGCCCTTGTTCTTGCAATTTTGCACTCGCTAGGCCCTTGTTCTTGCAATTTTGCACTCGCTAGGCACTTGGTCTTGCAATTTTGCACTCGCTATGCACTTGGTCTTGCAATTTTGCACTCGCTATGCACTTGTTCTTGCAATTCTGCACTCGCTAGGCCTCTGTTCTTGCAATTTTGCACACGCTAGGCCCTTGTTCTTGCAATTTTACCCTCGCTAGGCTCTTGTTCTTGCAATTTTGCACTCGCTAGGCCCTTGTTCTTGCAATTTTGCACTCGCTAGGCACTTGGTCTTGCAATTTTGCACTCGCTAGGCAGTTGTTCTTGCAATTTTGCACTCGCTAGGCACTTGTTCTTGCAATTTTGCACTCGCTAGGCCCTTGTTCTTGCAATTTTGCCCACGCTAGGCACTTGTTCTTGCAATTTTGCACTTCCTAGGCCCTTGTTCTTGCTATTTCTCACTTGCTATGCCCTTGTTCTTGCAATTTGAACATGCTAGGCCCTTGTTCTTGCAATTTTGCACACGCTAGGCCCTTGTTCTTGCAATTTTGCACAAGCTAGGCCCTTGTTCTTGCAATTTTGCACACGCTAGGCCTTTGTTCTTGCAATTTTGCACACGATAGGCCCTTGTTCTTGCATTTTTGCACACGCTAGGCCCTTGTTCTTGCAATTTTGCACATGCCAGGCCCTTGTTCTTGCAATTTTGCACACGCTAGGCCCTTGTTCTTGTAATTTTGCACAAGCTAGGCCCTTGTTCTTGCAATTTTGCACACGCTAGGCCCTTGTTCTTGCATTTTGCACACGCTAGGCCCTCGTTCTTGCAATTTTGCACTCGCTATGCCCTTGTTCTTGCAATTTTGCACACGCTAGGCCCTTGTTCTTGCAATTTTGCACACGCTAGGCCCTTGTTCTTGCTATTTTGCACACGCTAGGCCCTTGTTCTTGCAATTTTGCACACGCTAGGCCCTTGTTCTTGCTATTTTGCACACGCTAGGCCCTTGTTCTTGCTATTTTGCACACGCTAGGCCCTTGTTCTTGCATTTTGCACACGCTAGGCCCTTTTTCTTGCAATTTTGCACTCGCTAGGCCCTTGTTCTTGCAATTTTGCACACGCTAGGACCTTGTTCTTGCAATTTTGCACACGCTAGGCCTTTGTTCTTGCTATTTTGCACACACTAGGCCCTTGTTCTTGCAATTTTGCACACGCTAGGCCCTTTTTCTTGCTATTTTGCACACGCAAGGCCCTTGTTCTTGCAATTTTGCACACGCTAGGCCCTTGTTCTTGCAATTTTTCACACGCTAGGCCCTTGTTCTTGCAATTTTGAACACGCTAGGCCCTTGTTCTTGCAATTTTGCACACGCTAGGCCCTTGTTCTTGCAATTTTGCACTCGCTAGGCCCTTGTTCTTGCAATTTTGCACTCGCTAGGCCCTTGTTCTTGCAATTTTGCACTCGCTAGGCCCTTGTTCTTGAAATTTTGCACACGCTAGGCCCTTGTTCTTGCAATTTTGCACTCGCTAGGCCCTTGTTCTTGCAATTTTGCACACGCTAGGCCCTTGTTCTTGCAATTTTGCACACGCTAGGCCTTTGTTCTTGCAATTTTGCACACGCTAGGCCCTTGTTCTTGCAATTTTGCACTCGCTAGGCCCTTGTTCTTGCAATTTTGCACTCGCTAGGCACTTGGTCTTGCAATTTTGCACTCGCTATGCACTTGGTCTTGCAATTTTGCACTCGCTATGCACTTGTTCTTGCAATTCTGCACTCGCTAGGCCTCTGTTCTTGCAATTTTGCACACGCTAGGCCCTTGTTCTTGCAATTTTACCCTCGCTAGGCTCTTGTTCTTGCAATTTTGCACTCGCTAGGCCCTTGTTCTTGCAATTTTGCACTCGCTAGGCACTTGGTCTTGCAATTTTGCACTCGCTAGGCAGTTGTTCTTGCAATTTTGCACTCGCTAGGCACTTGTTCTTGCAATTTTGCACTCGCTAGGCCCTTGTTCTTGCAATTTTGCCCACGCTAGGCACTTGTTCTTGCAATTTTGCACTTCCTAGGCCCTTGTTCTTGCTATTTCTCACTTGCTATGCCCTTGTTCTTGCAATTTGAACATGCTAGGCCCTTGTTCTTGCAATTTTGCACACGCTAGGCCCTTGTTCTTGCAATTTTGCACAAGCTAGGCCCTTGTTCTTGCAATTTTGCACACGCTAGGCCTTTGTTCTTGCAATTTTGCACACGCTAGGCCCTTGTTCTTGCATTTTTGCACAAGCTAGGCCCTTGTTCTTGCAATTTTGCACACGCTAGGCCTTTGTTCTTGCAATTTTGCACACGCTAGGCCCTTGTTCTTGCAATTTTGCACAAGCTAGGCCCTTGTTCTTGCAATTTTGCACACGCTAGGCCTTTGTTCTTGCAATTTTGCACACGCTAGGCCCTTGTTCTTGCATTTTTGCACACGCTAGGCCCTTGTTCTTGCAATTTTGCACATGCCAGGCCCTTGTTCTTGCAATTTTGCACACGCTAGGCCCTTGTTCTTGTAATTTTGCACAAGCTAGGCCCTTGTTCTTGCAATTTTGCACACGCTAGGCCCTTGTTCTTGCATTTTGCACACGCTAGGCCCTTGTTCTTGCAATTTTGCACTCGCTATGCCCTTGTTCTTGCAATTTTGCACACGCTAGGCCCTTGTTCTTGCAATTTTGCACACGCTAGGCCCTTTTTCTTGCAATTTTGCACACGCTAGGCCCTTGTTCTTGCAATTTTGCACACGCTAGGCCCTTGTTCTTGCTATTTTGCACACGCTAGGCCCTTGTTCTTGCTATTTTGCACACGCTAGGCCCTTGTTCTTGTTAGAGACTAAGGACGGAGTCTATGAAGATTAGGTGCCTAAATTTCTCAAAATCGTTGGTCCCTATTTCTGGACAGAATAGTTGCGCTCACAATAAACGCCGTCGACGAAACGTGCACAGTCTAAACTTCACTAAACTCATATATGTTGTAGCCCTACTCCGTGGCTACAATTCCCAAGTTGAAACGTATCAAGAGGTGAAGTAAATCTCGACTTATCAATTTCAGCGCACAGGGGGGTATGCTGCCATAAGAACTTAACTCAATCACAAAGTTCACACAAGTTCACACAAGAGAATTAGAGTAGCACTAAACCAGGTGGAAGGGATAAGGAGGACGAGAGGGAAGGTCCCAAGAGAGTCCCCAACCAAGGAAACCCCATGCCATACAATTCCCTTCCCCATAGGCAACCCAACTTTGACCTTTGTCACTATCCCAACCTCCACAATCCACCTCAACCCAACTTGGCCACACTTGCCAACCTGGTTTGGTTTCTCCCAACCATTTGGCAGCAACTACAGTAGAAAAGACGAATTTCCCAACCCCCAAAAGTCTGTACCCCATATTGAGTCAACCCCACAACTTCCCATAGTCACCACAACCAAATATCAAAAGCATACGAACTCCAACGTTCGTAACTTTCTAGTTCGTGCTCCGATTGAAGCGATACTTGGTTCCTCGGAAAGCTCTTGAGCAGAGGAGTCACTTCAGATATCTGCTCAAGCCAAATAACATTCACACACACACTCAGAAAAACCAAACCGCACAAAACACAAATTCTTGCACACACTCACAACACGCATGCAACGCACGAACATATGATGGGAGGCAGACAGACGTGAATGCGAATGGTAGCATCACTCAACAAACTCCCCCTCTGGCTGCCAACCATCATCCCACATGCCATAGCTCAAGCATGCATCCTCAATGCACACTCATCCCAGCAAGCTTCATGCCCTTCCAATGCTCAGATTCAGCCAGGCGCTTGGTGAGAATGTCAGCCGCCTGCTGATGGGTCTTCACAATCTCCAGCCGCACCTCCTTGTCCAGGAGCCTCCTCACCCAGTGCCACTTAGGCCTGATGTGTTTGGTCAGCCCATGAAGACAAGCATTCTTCGCTAGCTTCACCGCCGACTCATTGTCACAGAAAATCACAGTCGGCTCCCTCTGACCAACTCCAATCTCCTCCAACAAACGCCTCAGCCACACCACCTCCTTTGCCCCATGATGCAGGGCCATGTACTCTGTCTCACACGAGGACTGCCCCACCTCATTCTGCTTCTTACTACGCCAGCTCACTGCACCACCTCCGAACAGGCACACATAGCCTCCAATGCTGGTGCCATCCGCTTTCACCGAGTTGAAGCTAGCGTCAGTGTAGCAGGTCAGGAGCATCTCCCCCTTGCTCAAATCAGCTGCACTCCTCTGCAGCCTCTGCCTCACAGCACTGTACTCCAAACCCACTGATGCCGTTGCACTCACATAGCGGACCAACCTCTTGGCCGCTTCCAGCTGCTCATGACTGGGGCGTGAAACCACACTGGCAAGCCTGGATGTTGCAAAGGCAATGTCAGGCCGTGTGTGGTTAGCCGCATAGTTGAGTGCCCCAACCATGGAATGAAAAAGTTTCCTGTCACTCTCACCCACCACCTCCTCATCAGCACAGGGCTCTACAGTGAACCCCGAAGGCAGTGGGGTGGCTGGCTTTCCTCCAACTTGCAGCCCATACTTCTCAGCCAGCCCCTCACAATACTTTCTCTGGTGCAACCTCAACACTCCCTTGTCAAGGTCCCTCTCCACATGCATCCCTAAATAGTACTTCACATCTCCCATCTTGGAGCACTTAAACTGCATCTCCAGCATCTCCTCCACATGCTCAATCATTGCAGACGACTCAGAGAAGAGCAGGATGTCATCCACATACACCAGGAGCATGAGAAACTGCTCCTTCTCCTGCAGTAGGAACAAGCTGTGATCACACTCACTCTTCTTGAAACCCCCAGCCAGCAGAGTCTCCTCTAACTTGTGGTACCATGCACGAGGAGCCTGCTTCAGGCCATAGATGGCCTTCTTCAGCCTGCACACCCTGCCGCTCCCATCATCCAAACCCTCAGGCTGTAACATGTACAGCTCCTCCAGAATGATCCCATTGAGGAAGGCGGTGGTGATGTCCATCTGCTTCACCCGCCATCCACGGTATGCTGCCATTGCCAATGACACCCGAAGTGTTGTGCCTTTCCCCACAGGAGCATAGAGCTCGTTGAAGTCCTTTCCCTTTGTCTGCTGAAACCCCTTAGCCACAAGCCTTGACTTGTAGCGGGTCAGCGCCCCATCAGGTCCGTACTTGTGCCTGAAAATCAGCTTGGAAGAAATGGCCTTCTTCCCAGGTGGCAGCTCACACAGCTCCCACGTCTCATTCTCTAGCAGAGAATCATACTCCTCCTTCACACTCTGCTTCCACTTTTCAGCATCGGGCCCGCTCAATGCCTCAGCTAGCGTCTTGGGCTCAGGGACGGCTGCCCAGTAGCAGTGTGCTATCTCATCCTCATCACACTGCTCAGCCACACTCCCAGCCCTTACCACCTTTGGCTTGCCACGGCTTGCATAGGTCAGCCTGTTAGGAGGGCGCACATCCCTCCTAGGACGGTCAGCCGTACGTCCGGCACCTTGTGGAGCACCTTGCTCCTCCTGCTGCTGCGGCTGCTGCTGCTGTTGCTGCTGCTGCTGCTCCTCCACCTCAGGTTCTCCCCCATCCTCTGTCACCCCAGAGATCTCATTCTCAGAGACAGAAACCTCCACTTGCCTTGAAGGCCGCTGCACCTCATCGGCCTCGACAATTAGCGGTGTCGTTGGAAGCTTCTGCTGCTGCTGCTGCTTCCACTCCTTGTAGTACAAGGACTCAAGGAACTTCACATCCCTTGACACAGTCAGCTGCTGGCTGGTCAAGTCCCAAATCAGCCAGCCCTTGTGATCCTTAGCAAGCCCCAAGTGCACACCCCATCTCCCAGAAGCTTCCAGTTTTCCCCTCTTCTCCTTAGGCACATGAAACACCACCATGCACCCAAAGGCTCTCAGCATGTTCACAGCTGGTGCAATCCCATACCACTTGGTGTAGGGGACCCACTGCTTGTCCCCCACAGTCGCCAGCACCCTGTTCTTCACAACAACGACCTGCCGCAGTGCTGTCACCCAAAACGGATCCAGCAGCCCTGCACGCCCAAGGAGAGTGCGAGCACCTTCCTGCAGGGTCCGGTTGAACCGCTCAGCCACGCCATTCTGCTGAGGGTTGTAAGGCACTGTGAGCTGATGCTGGATCCCCTTCCGCTTCAGCTCCTTCTCAAAATCAGCGCCGATGAACTCTCCTCCGTTGTCAGTGCGGATCACCTTCACCTTGTGTCCGCTTTCCCTTTGTGCTCTCGGCATCCACTCCTTAAGAACAGCCGCTGCCACCTCCCCCTTAGTCTTGAGAGGGTACACCCACACCGCACGCGTGTGGTCGTCCACAATCGTCAAGAAGTAGCGGCTGCCCGAGAGAGAAAGGGCCCTCGTGGGGCCCACCACATCCATGTGCACTAGTTCAAGTGGTGCCTTGGCTGGTCCTGTGCTGCTGCTGAAGGGAAACTTCGTGAATTTGGTCTCAAGGCAGGTAGGGCAGCTCCCAATCTCCTTTGCTCCCCCCTTCACCTCCAGCCCCTTCAAGCACCCATCCTTTACCAACTTCTGCAGCATAGGAATGTTCACATGGCACAGCCTCTCATGCCACGTCTCCCAATCAGCCTCACCACTCCCAGATGAAGCCTTTGCCCATGCAGCTGTCGCATCCACACCAGCAAGCACCTCACCATGTGGCTGTTGTGGCTGCTGCACCTTCTTGACTGCATCCAGGGCCCCAGCAGTTGGTGCAGTCTCCTCTCCTCCCGCAGTTGCTTTAGCCGCTGCCGCTGCCTTTGCCGTTGCTGGTGGTTTCCCCTTCCAAGGGATGATGGGCAGCTGCCACAAGTCCTTGATGCAGCTGCTCTTCTCCTCCAAGTTCCACAGCAGCAACTTCCCAAGCTTTGCACGGCAGCTGGTTGGGCCGAAGGTAACTTCAGCCTTGCTCTTCTGCAGTCGGCGCACAGAAAGAAGGTTAGCGGACAAACCTTCAACCAACAGCACATTCCCAAGCCCCACAAGCTCTCCATTGGCTCCCATCACCTTGGCATTCCCAACACCAATCACAGGGAGCAAAGCACCTGAAGCGGCAGCCACAAACTTGATCTTCCCAGGAGGTTTTACCTCATCAAGCAAATCTGCCCGTGGGGTCATATGACTCGTGCAACCTGAATCGATCACCCAGTGAGTGAGGGGGTGCATCACAACCTTCCCAACTGAACCCACATCACCCCCACTCCCTTGCACATCCTCAACCATGAGGAACATCCCAGGGTGGGCTTTACCTTGTGCACCATCACCTTGTGCACCTGAACCTTGCACAGCGCCACCGCGTGCACGTTCACCACTTGGCGGCTTCATGCCTGGAGGGGCCCATCCCTCAGGCCGGCTGAAACACTTGAACCACGGGTGTCCAGCCTTCTTGCAGTACCAGCACGCACCCTCCATTCGGGTGCTCCCCCTGCCACTAGAGCTCCCATGCCCCTCATTGTAGTCACCTCGGCCTCTCCCTCTGCCAAAGCCTCTCCCACGGCCTCGGCCTCTCCCTCCCCCTCTTCCTCTGCTGCCTCCTGCAGCTCCATACCCCTCAGCAGTTTTGTTGGCAGCACCACCTCCCGTGTGGCGTCTGCGGAAGTCCTCCTGCAGAATCTGCTGCCGTAGCCACTCAGGCGTCCATTTGTCCTGCTGAACGTTGAGGGTGGGGATGAGGTTGTCCCACGAGTTGTCGAGCACCGAGATGATCTTGGTGCACTGTTGCATCTGCGACACTTCGCTGCCCGCCGCTGCCATCCTCGCATAGGTGTCCTTGATCTTGTCAAGGACCGGTTTCACATCATCTCCCGGTTTCATGGAGAGGGCAGCCAACTCCTTCTCCAACACAATCACCATCGGCAGCGTGTTGGGCTGAATCACGTCGCGTAGCAGCTTCCATGCCTTCGGTCCGGAATCATCCAACTCCACCAAATCCTTGATGTGCTGGAACATGTCGTTGTTGACCGATTGGAGGATGAGGTCGTACAGCACCGCGCTCTTCTCAATCCACCGATCGCGGGCATCTCCTTCCCCCGGCATCTTCTCCTCTCCCATTGCAATTTTCAGCAGCTTGTAGCGCTTGAAGGCGCTCCGCATCCGCCCGCTCCATTCCTCATAGTTGGAGCCATCCAAAGCTTCAATCTTGGATGGTGGCGGCTCACTCCTCTTCTCAGCTGCATCTCCACTCCCTTGATTCATCTCCTCTGCTCCCAATCAGAGGTTTCAGCTCCCCCTTTTGCTGGTCACAATGTAGATCCACACAATCTTCACAAGTGTCAGCGCCAACGAAATTTCGGCAGAGTTTCCCCTTAGCGGAAGTCACATCCAACCTCCAGAACTCCACTTAGGCATGCCCACAGGCCATGGTGGGTCTAGGAGGGTCTTCACACTTCAGTAGACTCCCCACAAGGTCCTTAATCACCTCTGATACCACTTGTTAGAGACTAAGGACGGAGTCTATGGAGATTAGGTGCCTAAATTTCTCAAAATCGTTGGTCCCTATTTCTGGACAGAATAGTTGCGCTCACAATAAACGCCGTCGACGAAACGTGCACAGTCTAAACTTCACTAAACTCATATATGTTGTAGCCCTACTCCGTGGCTACAATTCCCAAGTTGAAACGTATCAAGAGGTGAAGTAAATCTCGACTTATCAATTTCAGCGCACAGGGGGGTATGCTGCCATAAGAACTTAACTCAATCACAAAGTTCACACAAGTTCACACAAGAGAATTAGAGTAGCACCAAACCAGGTGGAAGGGATAAGGAGGACGAGAGGGAAGGTCCCAAGAGAGTCCCCAACCAAGGAAACCCCATGCCATACAATTCCCTTCCCCATAGGCAACCCAACTTTGACCTTTGTCACTATCCCAACCTCCACAATCCACCTCAACCCAACTTGGCCACACTTGCCAACCTGGTTTGGTTTCTCCCAACCATTTGGCAGCAACTACAGTAGAAAAGACGAATTTCCCAACCCCCAAAAGTCTGTACCCCATATTGAGTCAACCCCACAACTTCCCATAGTCACCACAACCAAATATCAAAAGCATACGAACTCCAACGTTCGTAACTTTCTAGTTCGTGCTCCGATTGAAGCGATACTTGGTTCCTCGGAAAGCTCTTGAGCAGAGGAGTCACTTCAGATATCTGCTCAAGCCAAATAACATTCACACACACACTCAGAAAAACCAAACCGCACAAAACACAAATTCTTGCACACACTCACAACACGCATGCAACGCACGAACATATGATGGGAGGCAGACAGACGTGAATGCGAATGGTAGCATCACTCAACAGTTCTTGCATTTTGCACACGCTAAGCCCTTTTTCTTGCAATTTTGCACTCGCTAGGCCCTTGTTCTTGCAATTTTGCACTAGCTAGGCCCTTGTTCTTGCAATTTTGCACACGCTAGGACCTTGTTCTTGCAATTTTGCACACGCTAGGCCTTTGTTCTTGCTATTTTGCACACACTAGGCCCTTGTTCTTGCAATTTTGCACACGCTAGGCCCTTTTTCTTGCTATTTTGCACACGCAAGGCCCTTGTTCTTGCAATTTTGCACACGCTAGGCCTTGTTCTTGCAATTTTTCACACGCTAGGCCCTTGTTCTTGCAATTTTGAACACGCTAGGCCCTTGTTCTTGCAATTTTGCACACGCTAGGCCCTTGTTCTTGCAATTTTGCACTCGCTAGGCCCTTGTTCTTGCAATTTTGCACTCGCTAGGCCCTTGTTCTTGCAATTTTGCACTCGCTAGGCCCTTGTTCTTGAAATTTTGCACACGCTAGGCCCTTGTTCTTGCAATTTTGCACTCGCTAGGCCCTTGTTCTTGCAATTTTGCACACGCTAGGCCCTTGTTCTTGCAATTTTGCACACGCTAGGCCTTTGTTCTTGCAATTTTGCACACGCTAGGCCCTTGTTCTTGCAATTTTGCACTCGCTAGGCCCTTGTTCTTGCAATTTTGCACTCGCTAGGCACTTGGTCTTGCAATTTTGCACTCGCTATGCACTTGGTCTTGCAATTTTGCACTCGCTATGCACTTGTTCTTGCAATTCTGCACTCGCTAGGCCTCTGTTCTTGCAATTTTGCACACGCTAGGCCCTTGTTCTTGCAATTTTACCCTCGCTAGGCTCTTGTTCTTGCAATTTTGCACTCGCTAGGCCCTTGTTCTTGCAATTTTGCACTCGCTAGGCACTTGGTCTTGCAATTTTGCACTCGCTAGGCAGTTGTTCTTGCAATTTTGCACTCGCTAGGCACTTGTTCTTGCAATTTTGCACTCGCTAGGCCCTTGTTCTTGCAATTTTGCCCACGCTAGGCACTTGTTCTTGCAATTTTGCACTTCCTAGGCCCTTGTTCTTGCTATTTCTCACTTGCTATGCCCTTGTTCTTGCAATTTGAACATGCTAGGCCCTTGTTCTTGCAATTTTGCACACGCTAGGCCCTTGTTCTTGCAATTTTGCACAAGCTAGGCCCTTGTTCTTGCAATTTTGCACACGCTAGGCCTTTGTTCTTGCAATTTTGCACACGCTAGGCCCTTGTTCTTGCATTTTTGCACACGCTAGGCCCTTGTTCTTGCAATTTTGCACATGCCAGGCCCTTGTTCTTGCAATTTTGCACACGCTAGGCCCTTGTTCTTGTAATTTTGCACAAGCTAGGCCCTTGTTCTTGCAATTTTGCAAACGCTAGGCCCTTGTTCTTGCATTTTGCACACGCTAGGCCCTCGTTCTTGCAATTTTGCACTCGCTATGCCCTTGTTCTTGCAATTTTGCACACGCTAGGCCCTTGTTCTTGCAATTTTGCACACGCTAGGCCCTTGTTCTTGCTATTTTGCACACGCTAGGCCCTTGTTCTTGCAATTTTGCACACGCTAAGCCCTTTTTCTTGCAATTTTGCACTCGCTAGGCCCTTGTTCTTGCAATTTTGCACTAGCTAGGCCCTTGTTCTTGCAATTTTGCACACGCTAGGACCTTGTTCTTGCAATTTTGCACACGCTAGGCCTTTGTTCTTGCTATTTTGCACACACTAGGCCCTTGTTCTTGCAATTTTGCACACGCTAGGCCCTTTTTCTTGCTATTTTGCACACGCAAGGCCCTTGTTCTTGCAATTTTGCACACGCTAGGCCCTTGTTCTTGCAATTTTTCACACACTAGGCCCTTGTTCTTGCAATTTTGAACACGCTAGGCCCTTGTTCTTGCAATTTTGCACACGCTAGGCCCTTGTTCTTGCAATTTTGCACTCGCTAGGCCCTTGTTCTTGCAATTTTGCACTCGCTAGGCCCTTGTTCTTGCAATTTTGCACTCGCTAGGCCCTTGTTCTTGAAATTTTGCACACGCTAGGCCCTTGTTCTTGCAATTTTGCACTCGCTAGGCCCTTGTTCTTGCAATTTTGCACACGCTAGGCCCTTGTTCTTGCAATTTTGCACACGCTAGGCCTTTGTTCTTGCAATTTTGCACACGCTAGGCCCTTGTTCTTGCAATTTTGCACTCGCTAGGCCCTTGTTCTTGCAATTTTGCACTCGCTAGGCACTTGGTCTTGCAATTTTGCACTCGCTATGCACTTGGTCTTGCAATTTTGCACTCGCTATGCACTTGTTCTTGCAATTCTGCACTCACTAGGCCTCTGTTCTTGCAATTTTGCACACGCTAGGCCCTTGTTCTTGCAATTTTACCCTCGCTAGGCTCTTGTTCTTGCAATTTTGCACTCGCTAGGCCCTTGTTCTTGCAATTTTGCACTCGCTAGGCACTTGGTCTTGCAATTTTGCACTCGCTAGGCAGTTGTTCTTGCAATTTTGCACTCGCTAGGCACTTGTTCTTGCAATTTTGCACTCGCTAGGCCCTTGTTCTTGCAATTTTGCCCACGCTAGGCACTTGTTCTTGCAATTTTGCACTTCCTAGGCCCTTGTTCTTGCTATTTCTCACTTGCTATGCCCTTGTTCTTGCAATTTGAACATGCTAGGCCCTTGTTCTTGCAATTTTGCACACGCTAGGCCCTTGTTCTTGCAATTTTGCACAAGCTAGGCCCTTGTTCTTGCAATTTTGCACACGCTAGGCCTTTGTTCTTGCAATTTTGCACACGATAGGCCCTTGTTCTTGCATTTTTGCACACGCTAGGCCCTTGTTCTTGCAATTTTGCACATGCCAGGCCCTTGTTCTTGCAATTTTGCACACGCTAGGCCCTTGTTCTTGTAATTTTGCACAAGCTAGGCCCTTGTTCTTGCAATTTTGCACACGCTAGGCCCTTGTTCTTGCATTTTGCACACGCTAGGCCCTCGTTCTTGCAATTTTGCACTCGCTATGCCCTTGTTCTTGCAATTTTGCACACGCTAGGCCCTTGTTCTTGCAATTTTGCACACGCTAGGCCCTTGTTCTTGCTATTTTGCACACGCTAGGCCCTTGTTCTTGCAATTTTGCACACGCTAGGCCCTTGTTCTTGCTATTTTGCACACGCTAGGCCCTTGTTCTTGCTATTTTGCACACGCTAGGCCCTTGTTCTTGCATTTTGCACACGCTAGGCCCTTTTTCTTGCAATTTTGCACTCGCTAGGCCCTTGTTCTTGCAATTTTGCACACGCTAGGACCTTGTTCTTGCAATTTTGCACACGCTAGGCCTTTGTTCTTGCTATTTTGCACACACTAGGCCCTTGTTCTTGCAATTTTGCACACGCTAGGCCCTTTTTCTTGCTATTTTGCACACGCAAGGCCCTTGTTCTTGCAATTTTGCACACGCTAGGCCCTTGTTCTTGCAATTTTTCACACGCTAGGCCCTTGTTCTTGCAATTTTGAACACGCTAGGCCCTTGTTCTTGCAATTTTGCACACGCTAGGCCCTTGTTCTTGCAATTTTGCACTCGCTAGGCCCTTGTTCTTGCAATTTTGCACTCGCTAGGCCCTTGTTCTTGCAATTTTGCACTCGCTAGGCCCTTGTTCTTGAAATTTTGCACACGCTAGGCCCTTGTTCTTGCAATTTTGCACTCGCTAGGCCCTTGTTCTTGCAATTTTGCACACGCTAGGCCCTTGTTCTTGCAATTTTGCACACGCTAGGCCTTTGTTCTTGCAATTTTGCACACGCTAGGCCCTTGTTCTTGCAATTTTGCACTCGCTAGGCCCTTGTTCTTGCAATTTTGCACTCGCTAGGCACTTGGTCTTGCAATTTTGCACTCGCTATGCACTTGGTCTTGCAATTTTGCACTCGCTATGCACTTGTTCTTGCAATTCTGCACTCGCTAGGCCTCTGTTCTTGCAATTTTGCACACGCTAGGCCCTTGTTCTTGCAATTTTACCCTCGCTAGGCTCTTGTTCTTGCAATTTTGCACTCGCTAGGCCCTTGTTCTTGCAATTTTGCACTCGCTAGGCACTTGGTCTTGCAATTTTGCACTCGCTAGGCAGTTGTTCTTGCAATTTTGCACTCGCTAGGCACTTGTTCTTGCAATTTTGCACTCGCTAGGCCCTTGTTCTTGCAATTTTGCCCACGCTAGGCACTTGTTCTTGCAATTTTGCACTTCCTAGGCCCTTGTTCTTGCTATTTCTCACTTGCTATGCCCTTGTTCTTGCAATTTGAACATGCTAGGCCCTTGTTCTTGCAATTTTGCACACGCTAGGCCCTTGTTCTTGCAATTTTGCACAAGCTAGGCCCTTGTTCTTGCAATTTTGCACACGCTAGGCCTTTGTTCTTGCAATTTTGCACACGCTAGGCCCTTGTTCTTGCATTTTTGCACAAGCTAGGCCCTTGTTCTTGCAATTTTGCACACGCTAGGCCTTTGTTCTTGCAATTTTGCACACGCTAGGCCCTTGTTCTTGCAATTTTGCACAAGCTAGGCCCTTGTTCTTGCAATTTTGCACACGCTAGGCCTTTGTTCTTGCAATTTTGCACACGCTAGGCCCTTGTTCTTGCATTTTTGCACACGCTAGGCCCTTGTTCTTGCAATTTTGCACATGCCAGGCCCTTGTTCTTGCAATTTTGCACACGCTAGGCCCTTGTTCTTGTAATTTTGCACAAGCTAGGCCCTTGTTCTTGCAATTTTGCACACGCTAGGCCCTTGTTCTTGCATTTTGCACACGCTAGGCCCTTGTTCTTGCAATTTTGCACTCGCTATGCCCTTGTTCTTGCAATTTTGCACACGCTAGGCCCTTGTTCTTGCAATTTTGCACACGCTAGGCCCTTTTTCTTGCAATTTTGCACACGCTAGGCCCTTGTTCTTGCAATTTTGCACACGCTAGGCCCTTGTTCTTGCTATTTTGCACACGCTAGGCCCTTGTTCTTGCTATTTTGCACACGCTAGGCCCTTGTTCTTGTTAGAGACTAAGGACGGAGTCTATGAAGATTAGGTGCCTAAATTTCTCAAAATCGTTGGTCCCTATTTCTGGACAGAATAGTTGCGCTCACAATAAACGCCGTCGACGAAACGTGCACAGTCTAAACTTCACTAAACTCATATATGTTGTAGCCCTACTCCGTGGCTACAATTCCCAAGTTGAAACGTATCAAGAGGTGAAGTAAATCTCGACTTATCAATTTCAGCGCACAGGGGGGTATGCTGCCATAAGAACTTAACTCAATCACAAAGTTCACACAAGTTCACACAAGAGAATTAGAGTAGCACTAAACCAGGTGGAAGGGATAAGGAGGACGAGAGGGAAGGTCCCAAGAGAGTCCCCAACCAAGGAAACCCCATGCCATACAATTCCCTTCCCCATAGGCAACCCAACTTTGACCTTTGTCACTATCCCAACCTCCACAATCCACCTCAACCCAACTTGGCCACACTTGCCAACCTGGTTTGGTTTCTCCCAACCATTTGGCAGCAACTACAGTAGAAAAGACGAATTTCCCAACCCCCAAAAGTCTGTACCCCATATTGAGTCAACCCCACAACTTCCCATAGTCACCACAACCAAATATCAAAAGCATACGAACTCCAACGTTCGTAACTTTCTAGTTCGTGCTCCGATTGAAGCGATACTTGGTTCCTCGGAAAGCTCTTGAGCAGAGGAGTCACTTCAGATATCTGCTCAAGCCAAATAACATTCACACACACACTCAGAAAAACCAAACCGCACAAAACACAAATTCTTGCACACACTCACAACACGCATGCAACGCACGAACATATGATGGGAGGCAGACAGACGTGAATGCGAATGGTAGCATCACTCAACAAACTCCCCCTCTGGCTGCCAACCATCATCCCACATGCCATAGCTCAAGCATGCATCCTCAATGCACACTCATCCCAGCAAGCTTCATGCCCTTCCAATGCTCAGATTCAGCCAGGCGCTTGGTGAGAATGTCAGCCGCCTGCTGATGGGTCTTCACAATCTCCAGCCGCACCTCCTTGTCCAGGAGCCTCCTCACCCAGTGCCACTTAGGCCTGATGTGTTTGGTCAGCCCATGAAGACAAGCATTCTTCGCTAGCTTCACCGCCGACTCATTGTCACAGAAAATCACAGTCGGCTCCCTCTGACCAACTCCAATCTCCTCCAACAAACGCCTCAGCCACACCACCTCCTTTGCCCCATGATGCAGGGCCATGTACTCTGTCTCACACGAGGACTGCCCCACCTCATTCTGCTTCTTACTACGCCAGCTCACTGCACCACCTCCGAACAGGCACACATAGCCTCCAATGCTGGTGCCATCCGCTTTCACCGAGTTGAAGCTAGCGTCAGTGTAGCAGGTCAGGAGCATCTCCCCCTTGCTCAAATCAGCTGCACTCCTCTGCAGCCTCTGCCTCACAGCACTGTACTCCAAACCCACTGATGCCGTTGCACTCACATAGCGGACCAACCTCTTGGCCGCTTCCAGCTGCTCATGACTGGGGCGTGAAACCACACTGGCAAGCCTGGATGTTGCAAAGGCAATGTCAGGCCGTGTGTGGTTAGCCGCATAGTTGAGTGCCCCAACCATGGAATGAAAAAGTTTCCTGTCACTCTCACCCACCACCTCCTCATCAGCACAGGGCTCTACAGTGAACCCCGAAGGCAGTGGGGTGGCTGGCTTTCCTCCAACTTGCAGCCCATACTTCTCAGCCAGCCCCTCACAATACTTTCTCTGGTGCAACCTCAACACTCCCTTGTCAAGGTCCCTCTCCACATGCATCCCTAAATAGTACTTCACATCTCCCATCTTGGAGCACTTAAACTGCATCTCCAGCATCTCCTCCACATGCTCAATCATTGCAGACGACTCAGAGAAGAGCAGGATGTCATCCACATACACCAGGAGCATGAGAAACTGCTCCTTCTCCTGCAGTAGGAACAAGCTGTGATCACACTCACTCTTCTTGAAACCCCCAGCCAGCAGAGTCTCCTCTAACTTGTGGTACCATGCACGAGGAGCCTGCTTCAGGCCATAGATGGCCTTCTTCAGCCTGCACACCCTGCCGCTCCCATCATCCAAACCCTCAGGCTGTAACATGTACAGCTCCTCCAGAATGATCCCATTGAGGAAGGCGGTGGTGATGTCCATCTGCTTCACCCGCCATCCACGGTATGCTGCCATTGCCAATGACACCCGAAGTGTTGTGCCTTTCCCCACAGGAGCATAGAGCTCGTTGAAGTCCTTTCCCTTTGTCTGCTGAAACCCCTTAGCCACAAGCCTTGACTTGTAGCGGGTCAGCGCCCCATCAGGTCCGTACTTGTGCCTGAAAATCAGCTTGGAAGAAATGGCCTTCTTCCCAGGTGGCAGCTCACACAGCTCCCACGTCTCATTCTCTAGCAGAGAATCATACTCCTCCTTCACACTCTGCTTCCACTTTTCAGCATCGGGCCCGCTCAATGCCTCAGCTAGCGTCTTGGGCTCAGGGACGGCTGCCCAGTAGCAGTGTGCTATCTCATCCTCATCACACTGCTCAGCCACACTCCCAGCCCTTACCACCTTTGGCTTGCCACGGCTTGCATAGGTCAGCCTGTTAGGAGGGCGCACATCCCTCCTAGGACGGTCAGCCGTACGTCCGGCACCTTGTGGAGCACCTTGCTCCTCCTGCTGCTGCGGCTGCTGCTGCTGTTGCTGCTGCTGCTGCTCCTCCACCTCAGGTTCTCCCCCATCCTCTGTCACCCCAGAGATCTCATTCTCAGAGACAGAAACCTCCACTTGCCTTGAAGGCCGCTGCACCTCATCGGCCTCGACAATTAGCGGTGTCGTTGGAAGCTTCTGCTGCTGCTGCTGCTTCCACTCCTTGTAGTACAAGGACTCAAGGAACTTCACATCCCTTGACACAGTCAGCTGCTGGCTGGTCAAGTCCCAAATCAGCCAGCCCTTGTGATCCTTAGCAAGCCCCAAGTGCACACCCCATCTCCCAGAAGCTTCCAGTTTTCCCCTCTTCTCCTTAGGCACATGAAACACCACCATGCACCCAAAGGCTCTCAGCATGTTCACAGCTGGTGCAATCCCATACCACTTGGTGTAGGGGACCCACTGCTTGTCCCCCACAGTCGCCAGCACCCTGTTCTTCACAACAACGACCTGCCGCAGTGCTGTCACCCAAAACGGATCCAGCAGCCCTGCACGCCCAAGGAGAGTGCGAGCACCTTCCTGCAGGGTCCGGTTGAACCGCTCAGCCACGCCATTCTGCTGAGGGTTGTAAGGCACTGTGAGCTGATGCTGGATCCCCTTCCGCTTCAGCTCCTTCTCAAAATCAGCGCCGATGAACTCTCCTCCGTTGTCAGTGCGGATCACCTTCACCTTGTGTCCGCTTTCCCTTTGTGCTCTCGGCATCCACTCCTTAAGAACAGCCGCTGCCACCTCCCCCTTAGTCTTGAGAGGGTACACCCACACCGCACGCGTGTGGTCGTCCACAATCGTCAAGAAGTAGCGGCTGCCCGAGAGAGAAAGGGCCCTCGTGGGGCCCACCACATCCATGTGCACTAGTTCAAGTGGTGCCTTGGCTGGTCCTGTGCTGCTGCTGAAGGGAAACTTCGTGAATTTGGTCTCAAGGCAGGTAGGGCAGCTCCCAATCTCCTTTGCTCCCCCCTTCACCTCCAGCCCCTTCAAGCACCCATCCTTTACCAACTTCTGCAGCATAGGAATGTTCACATGGCACAGCCTCTCATGCCACGTCTCCCAATCAGCCTCACCACTCCCAGATGAAGCCTTTGCCCATGCAGCTGTCGCATCCACACCAGCAAGCACCTCACCATGTGGCTGTTGTGGCTGCTGCACCTTCTTGACTGCATCCAGGGCCCCAGCAGTTGGTGCAGTCTCCTCTCCTCCCGCAGTTGCTTTAGCCGCTGCCGCTGCCTTTGCCGTTGCTGGTGGTTTCCCCTTCCAAGGGATGATGGGCAGCTGCCACAAGTCCTTGATGCAGCTGCTCTTCTCCTCCAAGTTCCACAGCAGCAACTTCCCAAGCTTTGCACGGCAGCTGGTTGGGCCGAAGGTAACTTCAGCCTTGCTCTTCTGCAGTCGGCGCACAGAAAGAAGGTTAGCGGACAAACCTTCAACCAACAGCACATTCCCAAGCCCCACAAGCTCTCCATTGGCTCCCATCACCTTGGCATTCCCAACACCAATCACAGGGAGCAAAGCACCTGAAGCGGCAGCCACAAACTTGATCTTCCCAGGAGGTTTTACCTCATCAAGCAAATCTGCCCGTGGGGTCATATGACTCGTGCAACCTGAATCGATCACCCAGTGAGTGAGGGGGTGCATCACAACCTTCCCAACTGAACCCACATCACCCCCACTCCCTTGCACATCCTCAACCATGAGGAACATCCCAGGGTGGGCTTTACCTTGTGCACCATCACCTTGTGCACCTGAACCTTGCACAGCGCCACCGCGTGCACGTTCACCACTTGGCGGCTTCATGCCTGGAGGGGCCCATCCCTCAGGCCGGCTGAAACACTTGAACCACGGGTGTCCAGCCTTCTTGCAGTACCAGCACGCACCCTCCATTCGGGTGCTCCCCCTGCCACTAGAGCTCCCATGCCCCTCATTGTAGTCACCTCGGCCTCTCCCTCTGCCAAAGCCTCTCCCACGGCCTCGGCCTCTCCCTCCCCCTCTTCCTCTGCTGCCTCCTGCAGCTCCATACCCCTCAGCAGTTTTGTTGGCAGCACCACCTCCCGTGTGGCGTCTGCGGAAGTCCTCCTGCAGAATCTGCTGCCGTAGCCACTCAGGCGTCCATTTGTCCTGCTGAACGTTGAGGGTGGGGATGAGGTTGTCCCACGAGTTGTCGAGCACCGAGATGATCTTGGTGCACTGTTGCATCTGCGACACTTCGCTGCCCGCCGCTGCCATCCTCGCATAGGTGTCCTTGATCTTGTCAAGGACCGGTTTCACATCATCTCCCGGTTTCATGGAGAGGGCAGCCAACTCCTTCTCCAACACAATCACCATCGGCAGCGTGTTGGGCTGAATCACGTCGCGTAGCAGCTTCCATGCCTTCGGTCCGGAATCATCCAACTCCACCAAATCCTTGATGTGCTGGAACATGTCGTTGTTGACCGATTGGAGGATGAGGTCGTACAGCACCGCGCTCTTCTCAATCCACCGATCGCGGGCATCTCCTTCCCCCGGCATCTTCTCCTCTCCCATTGCAATTTTCAGCAGCTTGTAGCGCTTGAAGGCGCTCCGCATCCGCCCGCTCCATTCCTCATAGTTGGAGCCATCCAAAGCTTCAATCTTGGATGGTGGCGGCTCACTCCTCTTCTCAGCTGCATCTCCACTCCCTTGATTCATCTCCTCTGCTCCCAATCAGAGGTTTCAGCTCCCCCTTTTGCTGGTCACAATGTAGATCCACACAATCTTCACAAGTGTCAGCGCCAACGAAATTTCGGCAGAGTTTCCCCTTAGCGGAAGTCACATCCAACCTCCAGAACTCCACTTAGGCATGCCCACAGGCCATGGTGGGTCTAGGAGGGTCTTCACACTTCAGTAGACTCCCCACAAGGTCCTTAATCACCTCTGATACCACTTGTTAGAGACTAAGGACGGAGTCTATGGAGATTAGGTGCCTAAATTTCTCAAAATCGTTGGTCCCTATTTCTGGACAGAATAGTTGCGCTCACAATAAACGCCGTCGACGAAACGTGCACAGTCTAAACTTCACTAAACTCATATATGTTGTAGCCCTACTCCGTGGCTACAATTCCCAAGTTGAAACGTATCAAGAGGTGAAGTAAATCTCGACTTATCAATTTCAGCGCACAGGGGGGTATGCTGCCATAAGAACTTAACTCAATCACAAAGTTCACACAAGTTCACACAAGAGAATTAGAGTAGCACCAAACCAGGTGGAAGGGATAAGGAGGACGAGAGGGAAGGTCCCAAGAGAGTCCCCAACCAAGGAAACCCCATGCCATACAATTCCCTTCCCCATAGGCAACCCAACTTTGACCTTTGTCACTATCCCAACCTCCACAATCCACCTCAACCCAACTTGGCCACACTTGCCAACCTGGTTTGGTTTCTCCCAACCATTTGGCAGCAACTACAGTAGAAAAGACGAATTTCCCAACCCCCAAAAGTCTGTACCCCATATTGAGTCAACCCCACAACTTCCCATAGTCACCACAACCAAATATCAAAAGCATACGAACTCCAACGTTCGTAACTTTCTAGTTCGTGCTCCGATTGAAGCGATACTTGGTTCCTCGGAAAGCTCTTGAGCAGAGGAGTCACTTCAGATATCTGCTCAAGCCAAATAACATTCACACACACACTCAGAAAAACCAAACCGCACAAAACACAAATTCTTGCACACACTCACAACACGCATGCAACGCACGAACATATGATGGGAGGCAGACAGACGTGAATGCGAATGGTAGCATCACTCAACAGTTCTTGCATTTTGCACACGCTAAGCCCTTTTTCTTGCAATTTTGCACTCGCTAGGCCCTTGTTCTTGCAATTTTGCACTAGCTAGGCCCTTGTTCTTGCAATTTTGCACACGCTAGGACCTTGTTCTTGCAATTTTGCACACGCTAGGCCTTTGTTCTTGCTATTTTGCACACACTAGGCCCTTGTTCTTGCAATTTTGCACACGCTAGGCCCTTTTTCTTGCTATTTTGCACACGCAAGGCCCTTGTTCTTGCAATTTTGCACACGCTAGGCCCTTGTTCTTGCAATTTTTCACACGCTAGGCCCTTGTTCTTGCAATTTTGAACACGCTAGGCCCTTGTTCTTGCAATTTTGCACACGCTAGGCCCTTGTTCTTGCAATTTTGCACTCGCTAGGCCCTTGTTCTTGCAATTTTGCACTCGCTAGGCCCTTGTTCTTGCAATTTTGCACTCGCTAGGCCCTTGTTCTTGAAATTTTGCACACGCTAGGCCCTTGTTCTTGCAATTTTGCACTCGCTAGGCCCTTGTTCTTGCAATTTTGCACACGCTAGGCCCTTGTTCTTGCAATTTTGCACACGCTAGGCCTTTGTTCTTGCAATTTTGCACACGCTAGGCCCTTGTTCTTGCAATTTTGCACTCGCTAGGCCCTTGTTCTTGCAATTTTGCACTCGCTAGGCACTTGGTCTTGCAATTTTGCACTCGCTATGCACTTGGTCTTGCAATTTTGCACTCGCTATGCACTTGTTCTTGCAATTCTGCACTCGCTAGGCCTCTGTTCTTGCAATTTTGCACACGCTAGGCCCTTGTTCTTGCAATTTTACCCTCGCTAGGCTCTTGTTCTTGCAATTTTGCACTCGCTAGGCCCTTGTTCTTGCAATTTTGCACTCGCTAGGCACTTGGTCTTGCAATTTTGCACTCGCTAGGCAGTTGTTCTTGCAATTTTGCACTCGCTAGGCACTTGTTCTTGCAATTTTGCACTCGCTAGGCCCTTGTTCTTGCAATTTTGCCCACGCTAGGCACTTGTTCTTGCAATTTTGCACTTCCTAGGCCCTTGTTCTTGCTATTTCTCACTTGCTATGCCCTTGTTCTTGCAATTTGAACATGCTAGGCCCTTGTTCTTGCAATTTTGCACACGCTAGGCCCTTGTTCTTGCAATTTTGCACAAGCTAGGCCCTTGTTCTTGCAATTTTGCACACGCTAGGCCTTTGTTCTTGCAATTTTGCACACGCTAGGCCCTTGTTCTTGCATTTTTGCACACGCTAGGCCCTTGTTCTTGCAATTTTGCACATGCCAGGCCCTTGTTCTTGCAATTTTGCACACGCTAGGCCCTTGTTCTTGTAATTTTGCACAAGCTAGGCCCTTGTTCTTGCAATTTTGCAAACGCTAGGCCCTTGTTCTTGCATTTTGCACACGCTAGGCCCTCGTTCTTGCAATTTTGCACTCGCTATGCCCTTGTTCTTGCAATTTTGCACACGCTAGGCCCTTGTTCTTGCAATTTTGCACACGCTAGGCCCTTGTTCTTGCTATTTTGCACACGCTAGGCCCTTGTTCTTGCAATTTTGCACACGCTAGGCCCTTGTTCTTGCTATTTTGCACACGCTAGGCCCTTGTTCTTGCTATTTTGCACACGCTAGGCCCTTGTTCTTGCATTTTGCACACGCTAGGCCCTTTTTCTTGCAATTTTGCACTCGCTAGGCCCTTGTTCTTGCAATTTTGCACTAGCTAGGCCCTTGTTCTTGCAATTTTGCACACGCTAGGACCTTGTTCTTGCAATTTTGCACACGCTAGGCCCTTGTTCTTGCTATTTTGCACACGCTAGGCCCTTGTTTTTGCAATTTTGCACACGCAGGCCCTTTTTCTTGCTATTTTGCACACGCTAGGCCCTTGTTCTTGCAATTTTGCACACGCTAGGCCCTTGTTCTTGCAATCTTTCACACGCTAGGCCCTTGTTCTTGCAATTTTGAACACGCTAGGCCCTTGTTCTTGCAATTTTGCACACGCTAGGCCCTTGTTCTTGCAATTTTGCACTCGCTAGGCCCTTGTTCTTGCAATTTTGCACTCGCTAGGCCCTTGTTCTTGCAATTTTGCACTCGCTAGGCCCTTGTTCTTGAAATTTTGCACACGCTAGGCCCTTGTTCTTGCAATTTGAACATGCTAGGCCCTTGTTCTTGCAATTTTGCACATGCTAGGCCCTTGTTCTTGCAATTTTGCACTAGCTAGGCCCTTGTTCTTGCAATTTTGCACACGCTAGGCCTTTGTTCTTGCAATTTTGCACACGCTAGGCCCTTGTTCTTGCATTTTTGCACACGCTAGGCCCTTGTTCTTGCAATTTTGCACATGCCAGGCCCTTGTTCTTGCAATTTTGCACACGCTAGGCCCTTGTTCTTGTAATTTTGCACAAGCTAGGCCCTTGTTCTTGCAATTTTGCACACGCTAGGCCCTTGTTCTTGCATTTTGCACACGCTAGGCCCTCGTTCTTGCAATTTTGCTCTTGCTATGCCCTTGTTCTTGCAATTTTGCACACGCTAGGCCCTTGTTCTTGCAATTTTGCACACGCTAGGCCCTTGTTCTTGCAATTTTGCACACGCTAGGCCCTTGTTCTTGCAATTTTGCACACGCTAGGCCCTTGTTCTTGCTATTTTGCACACGCTAGGCCCTTGTTCTTGCAATTTTGCACACGCTAGGCCCTTGTTCTTGCTATTTTGCACACGCTAGGCCCTTGTTCTTGCTATTTTGCACACGCTAGACCCTTGTTCTTGCATTTTGCACACGCTAGGCCCTTGTTCTTGCAATTTTGCACTCGCTAGGCCCTTGTTCTTGCAATTTTGCACAAGCTAGGCCCTTGTTCTTGCAATTTTGCACACGCTAGGCCCTTGTTCTTGCATTTTTGCACACGCTAGGCCCTTGTTCTTGCAATTTTGCACATGCCAGGCCCTTGTTCTTGCAATTTTGCACACGCTAGGCCCTTGTTCTTGTAATTTTGCACAAGCTAGGCCCTTGTTCTTGCAATTTTGCACACGCTAGGCCCTTGTTCTTGCATTTTGCACACGGTAGGCCCTCGTTCTTGCAATTTTGCACTCGCTATGCCCTTGTTCTTGCAATTTTGCACACGCTAGGCCCTTGTTCTTGCAATTTTGCACACGCTAGGCCCTTGTTCTTGCTATTTTGCACACGCTAGGCCCTTGTTCTTGCAATTTTGCACACGCTAGGCCCTTGTTCTTGCTATTTTGCACACGCTAGGCCCTTGTTCTTGCTATTTTGCACACGCTAGGCCCTTGTTCTTGCATTTTGCACACGCTAGGCCCTTTTTCTTGCAATTTTGCACTCGCTAGGCCCTTGTTCTTGCAATTTTGCACTAGCTAGGCCCTTGTTCTTGCAATTTTGCTCACGCTAGGACCTTGTTCTTGCAATTTTGCACACGCTAGGCCCTTGTTCTTGCTATTTTGCACACGCTAGGCCCTTGTTTTTGCAATTTTGCACACGCTAGGCCCTTTTTCTTGCTATTTTGCACACGCTAGGCCCTTGTTCTTGCAATTTTGCACACGCTAGGCCCTTGTTCTTGCAATCTTTCACACGCTAGGCCCTTGTTCTTGCAATTTTGAACACGCTAGGCCCTTGTTCTTGCAATTTTGCACACGCTAGGCCCTTGTTCTTGCAATTTTGCACTCGCTAGGCCCTTGTTCTTGCAATTTTGCACTCGCTAGGCCCTTGTTCTTGCAATTTTGCACTCGCTAGGCCCTTGTTCTTGAAATTTTGCACACGCTAGGCCCTTGTTCTTGCAATTTGAACATGCTAAGCCCTTGTTCTTGCAAGTTTGCACACGCTAGGCCCTTGTTCTTGCAATTTTGCACTAGCTAGGCCCTTGTTCTTGCAATTTTGCACACGCGAGGCCTTTGTTCTTGCAATTTTGCACACGCTAGGCCCTTGTTCTTGCATTTTTTGCACACGCTAGGCCCTTGTTCTTGCAATTTTGCACATGCCAGGCCCTTGTTCTTGCAATTTTGCACACGCTAGGCCCTTGTTCTTGTAATTTTGCACAAGCTAGGCCCTTGTTCTTGCAATTTTGCACACGCTAGGCCCTTGTTCTTGCATTTTGCACACGCTAGGCCCTCGTTCTTGCAATTTTGCTCTTGCTATGCCCTTGTTCTTGCAATTTTGCACACGCTAGGCCCTTGTTCTTGCAATTTTGCACACGCTAGGCCCTTGTTCTTGCAATTTTGCACACGCTAGGCCCTTGTTCTTGCAATTTTGCACACGCTAGGCCCTTGTTCTTGCTATTTTGCACACGCTAGGCCCTTGTTCTTGCAATTTTGCACACGCTAGGCCCTTGTTCTTGCTATTTTGCACACGCTAGGCCCTTGTTCTTGCTATTTTGCACACGCTAGACCCTTGTTCTTGCATTTTGCACACGCTAGGCCCTTGTTCTTGCAATTTTGCACTCGCTAGGCCCTTGTTCTTGCAATTTTGCACAAGCTAGGCCCTTGTTCTTGCAATTTTGCACACGCTAGGCCCTTGTTCTTGCATTTTTGCACACGCTAGGCCCTTGTTCTTGCAATTTTGCACATGCCAGGCCCTTGTTCTTGCAATTTTGCACACGCTAGGCCCTTGTTCTTGTAATTTTGCACAAGCTAGGCCCTTGTTCTTGCAATTTTGCACACGCTAGGCCCTTGTTCTTGCATTTTGCACACGGTAGGCCCTCGTTCTTGCAATTTTGCACTCGCTATGCCCTTGTTCTTGCAATTTTGCACACGCTAGGCCCTTGTTCTTGCAATTTTGCACACGCTAGGCCCTTGTTCTTGCTATTTTGCACACGCTAGGCCCTTGTTCTTGCAATTTTGCACACGCTAGGCCCTTGTTCTTGCTATTTTGCACACGCTAGGCCCTTGTTCTTGCTATTTTGCACACGCTAGGCCCTTGTTCTTGCATTTTGCACACGCTAGGCCCTTTTTCTTGCAATTTTGCACTCGCTAGGCCCTTGTTCTTGCAATTTTGCACTAGCTAGGCCTTGTTCTTGCAATTTTGCTCACGCTAGGACCTTGTTCTTGCAATTTTGCACACGCTAGGCCCTTGTTCTTGCTATTTTGCACACGCTAGGCCCTTGTTTTTGCAATTTTGCACACGCTAGGCCCCTTTTTCTTGCTATTTTGCACACGCTAGGCCCTTGTTCTTGCAATTTTGCACACGCTAGGCCCTTGTTCTTGCAATCTTTCACACGCTAGGCCCTTGTTCTTGCAATTTTGAACACGCTAGGCCCTTGTTCTTGCAATTTTGCACACGCTAGGCCCTTGTTCTTGCAATTTTGCACTCGCTAGGCCCTTGTTCTTGCAATTTTGCACTCACTAGGCCCTTGTTCTTGCAATTTTGCACTCGCTAGGCCCTTGTTCTTGAAATTTTGCACACGCTAGGCCCTTGTTCTTGCAATTTGAACATGCTAAGCACTTGTTCTTGCAATTTTGCACACGCTAGGCCCTTGTTCTTGCAATTTTGCACTAGCTAGGCCCTTGTTCTTGCAATTTTGCACACGCTAGGCCTTTGTTCTTGCAATTTTGCACACGCTAGGCCCTTGTTCTTGCATTTTTGCACACGCTAGGCCCTTGTTCTTGCAATTTTGCACATGCCAGGCCCTTGTTCTTGCAATTTTGCACACGCTAGGCCCTTGTTCTTGTAATTTTGCACAAGCTAGGCCCTTGTTCTTGCAATTTTGCACACGCTAGGCCCTTGTTCTTGCATTTTGCACACGCTAGGGCCCTCGTTCTTGCAATTTTGCACTCGCTATGCCCTTGTTCTTGCAATTTTGCACACGCTAGGCCCTTGTTCTTGCAATTTTGCACACGCTAGGCCCTTGTTCTTGCTATTTTGCACACGCTAGGCCCTTGTTCTTGCAATTTTGCACACGCTAGGCCCTTGTTCTTGCTATTTTGCACACGCTAGGCCCTTGTTCTTGCTATTTTGCACACGCTAGGCCCTTGTTCTTGCATTTTGCACACGCTAGGCCCTTTTTCTTGCAATTTTGCACTCGCTAGGCCCTTGTTCTTGCAATTTTGCACTAGCTAGGCCCCTGTTCTTGCAATTTTGCACACGCTAGGACCTTGTTCTTGCAATTTTGCACACGCTAGGCCCTTGTTCTTGCTATTTTGCACACGCTAGGCCCTTGTTCTTGCAATTTTGCACACGCTAGGCCCTTTTTCTTGCTATTTTGCACACGCTAGGCCCTTGTTCTTGCAATTTTGCACACGCTAGGCCCTTGTTCTTGCAATTTTTCACACGCTAGGCCCTTGTTCTTGCAATTTTGAACACGCTAGGCCCTTGTTCTTGCAATTTTGCACAAGCTAGGCCCTTGTTCTTGCAATTTTGCACTCGCTAGGCCCTTGTTCTTGCAATTTTGCACTCGCTAGGCCCTTGTTCTTGCAATTTTGCACTCGCTAGGCCCTTGTTCTTGAAATTTTGCACACGCTAGGCCCTTGTTCTTGCAATTTTGCACTCGCTAGGCCTTTGTTCTTGCAATTTTGCACACGCTAGGCCCTTGTTCTTGCAATTTTGCACACGCTAGGCCCTTGTTCTTGCAATTTTGCACTCGCTAGGCCCTTGTTCTTGCAATTTTGCTCTTGCTAGGCACTTGGTCTTGCAATTTTGCACTCGCTATGCACTTGTTCTTGCAATTTTGCACTCGCTAGGCACTTGTTCTTGCAATTCTGCACTCACTAGGCCTCTGTTCTTGCAATTTTGCACACCCTAGGCCCTTGTTCTTGCAATTTTACCCTCGCTAGGCTCTTGTTCTTGCAATTTTGCACTCGCTAGGCCCTTGTTCTTGCAATTTTGCACTCGCTAGGCACTTGGTCTTGCAAATTTGCACTCGCTAGGCACTTGTTCTTGCAATTTTGCACTCGCTAGGCACTTGTTCTTGCAATTTTGCACTCGCTAGGCCCTTGTTCTTGCAATTTTGCCCACGCTAGGCCCTTGTTCTTGCAATTTTGCACTTCCTAGGCCCTTGTTCTTGCTATTTCTCACTTGCTAGGCCCTTGTTCTTGCAATTTGAACATGCTAGGCCCTTTTTCTTGCAATTTTGCACACGCTAGGCCCTTGTTCTTGCTATTTTGCACACGCTAGGCCCTTGTTCTTGCAATTTTGCACACGCTAGGCCTTTGTTCTTGCAATTTTTGCACACGCTAGGCCCTTGTTCTTGCATTTTTGCACACGCTAGGCCCTTGTTCTTGCAATTTTGCACATGCCAGGCCCTTGTTCTTGCAATTTTGCACACGCTAGGCCCTTGTTCTTGTAATTTTGCACAAGCTAGGCCCTTGTTATTGCAATTTTGCACACGCTAGGCCCTTGTTCTTGCATTTTGCACACGCTAGGCCCTTGTTCTTGCAATTTTGCACACGCTAGGCCCTTGTTCTTGCTATTTTGCACACGCTAGGCCCTTGTTCTTGCAATTTTGCACACGCTAGGCCCTTGTTCTGTTAGAGATTAAGGACGGAGTCTATGAAGATTAGGGGCTGAAATATCTCAAAATCGTCAACTACAATTCTGGACAGAAAAGTCGTCGTCACAAGAAACGTCGTCGACGAAAGGTCCACAGTTAGAATTCGTTCAAACTCGAGTATGTTGTAGCCCTTGACCGTGGCTATCTTTCCCAATTTGAATAGTATCAGAATATGGAGTATAACTCGAGTTATAAACTTCGGCGCACTAGGGGGTATGCTGCCATAGAAAACGTAACTCAATCACAATGATCTCACAAGTTCACACAAGAAAGTTAGAGTAGCAATAGAACCAGGTAGGAGGGGATGAGGAGGACGAGAGGGAAGGTCCCAAGAGAGTCCCCAACCAAGGAAACCCCATGCCATACAATTCCCTTCCCCATAGGCAACCCAACTTTGACCTTTGTCACTATCCCAACCTCCACAATCCACCTCAACCCAACTTGGCCACACTTGCCAACCTGGTTTGGTTTCTCCCAACCATTTGGCAGCAACTACAGTAGAAAAGACGAATTTCCCAACCCCCAAAAGTCTGTACCCCATATTGAGTCAACCCCACAACTTCCCATAGTCACCACAACCAAATATCAAAAGCATACGAACTCCAACGTTCGTAACTTTCTAGTTCGTGCTCCGATTGAAGCGATACTTGGTTCCTCGGAAAGCTCTTGAGCAGAGGAGTCACTTCAGATATCTGCTCAAGCCAAATAACATTCACACACACACTCAGAAAAACCAAACCGCACAAAACACAAATTCTTGCACACACTCACAACACGCATGCAACGCACGAACATATGATGGGAGGCAGACAGACGTGAATGCGAATGGTAGCATCACTCAACAAACTCCCCCTCTGGCTGCCAACCATCATCCCACATGCCATAGCTCAAGCATGCATCCTCAATGCACACTCATCCCAGCAAGCTTCATGCCCTTCCAATGCTCAGATTCAGCCAGGCGCTTGGTGAGAATGTCAGCCGCCTGCTGATGGGTCTTCACAATCTCCAGCCGCACCTCCTTGTCCAGGAGCCTCCTCACCCAATGCCACTTAGGCCTGATGTGCTTCGTCAGCCCATGAAGGCAAGCATTCTTAGCAAGCTTCACAGCCGACTCGTTGTCACAGAAAATCACAGTTGGCTCCTTTTGGCACACTCCGATCTCCTCCAACAAACGCCTCAGCCACACCACCTCCTTTGCCCCATGATGCAGAGCCATGTACTCTGTCTCACACGAGGACTGCCCCACCTCGTTCTGCTTCTTGCTGCGCCAGCTCACTGCACCACCTCCAAACAGGCACACATAGCCTCCAATGCTGGTGCCATCCGCCTTCACAGAGTTGAAGCTAGCGTCGGTGTAGCAGGTCAGGAGCATCTCCCCCTTGCCCAAATCAGCTGCACCCCTCTGCAGCCTCTGTCGCACAGCACTGTACTCCAAGCCCACTAATGCCGTAGCGCTCACATAGCGGACCAACCTCTTGGCCGCTTCCAGCTGCTCATGACTGGGGCGTGAAACCACACTTGCAAGCCTGGATGTAGCAAAGGCAATGTCAGGCCGCGTGTGGTTAGCCGCATAATTGAGTGCCCCCACCATGGAATGAAACAGCTTCCTGTCACTCTCACCCACCACCTCCTCTTCAGCACAGGGCTCCACAGTGAACCCCGAAGGCAGTGGGGTGGCTGGCTTTCCTCCATCTTGCAGCCCATACTTCTCAGCCAGCCCCTCACAATACTTTCTCTGGTGCAACCTCAACACTCCCTTGTCAAGGTCCCTCTCCACATGCATGCCCAAATAGTACTTCACATCTCCCATCTTGGAGCACTTAAACTGCATCTCCAGCATCTCCTCCACATGCTCAATCATTGCAGACGACTCAGAGAAGAGCAGGATGTCATCCACATACACCAGGAGCATGAGAAACTGCTCCTTCTCCTGCAGCAGGAACAAGCTGTGATCACACTCACTCTTCTTGAAACCCCCAGCCAGCAGAGTCTCCTCTAACTTGTGGTACCATGCACGAGGAGCCTGCTTCAGGCCATAGATGGCCTTCTTCAGCCTGCACACCCTGCCGCTCCCATCATCCAAACCCTCAGGCTGTAACATGTACAGCTCCTCCAGAATGATCCCATTGAGGAAGGCGGTGGTGATGTCCATCTGCTTCACCCGCCATCCACGGTATGCTGCCATTGCCAATGACACCCGAAGTGTTGTGCCTTTCCCCACAGGAGCATAGAGCTCGTTGAAGTCCTTTCCCTTTGTCTGCTGAAACCCCTTAGCCACAAGCCTTGACTTGTAGCGGGTCAGCGCCCCATCAGGTCCGTACTTGTGCCTGAAAATCAGCTTGGAAGAAGTGGCCTTCTTCCCAGGTGGCAGCTCACACAGCTCCCACGTCTCATTCTCTAGCAGAGAATCATACTCCTCCTTCACACTCTGCTTCCACTTTTCAGCATCGGGCCCGCTCAATGCCTCAGCTAGCGTCTTGGGCTCAGGGACGGCTGCCCAGTAGCAGTGTGCTATCTCATCCTCATCACACTGCTCAGCCACACTCCCAGCCCTTACCACCTTTGGCTTGCCACGGCTTGCATAGGTCAGCCTGTTAGGAGGGCGCACATCCCTCCTAGGACGGTCAGCCGTACGTCCGGCACCTTGTGGAGCACCTTGCTCCTCCTGCTGCTGCGGCTGCTGCTGCTGTTGCTGCTGCTGCTGCTCCTCCACCTCAGGTTCTCCCCCATCCTCTGTCACCCCAGAGATCTCATTCTCAGAGACAGAAACCTCCACTTGCCTTGAAGGCCGCTGCACCTCATCGGCCTCGACAATTAGCGGTGTCGTTGGAAGCTTCTGCTGCTGCTGCTGCTTCCACTCCTTGTAGTACAAGGACTCAAGGAACTTCACATCCCTTGACACAGTCAGCTGCTGGCTGGTCAAGTCCCAAATCAGCCAGCCCTTGTGATCCTTAGCAAGCCCCAAGTGCACACCCCATCTCCCAGAAGCTTCCAGTTTTCCCCTCTTCTCCTTAGGCACATGAAACACCACCATGCACCCAAAGGCTCTCAGCATGTTCACAGCTGGTGCAATCCCATACCACTTGGTGTAGGGGACCCACTGCTTGTCCCCCACAGTCGCCAGCACCCTGTTCTTCACAACAACGACCTGCCGCAGTGCTGTCACCCAAAACGGATCCGGCAGCCCTGCACGCCCAAGGAGAGTGCGAGCACCTTCCTGCAGGGTCCGGTTGAACCGCTCAGCCACGCCATTCTGCTGAGGGTTGTAAGGCACTGTGAGCTGATGCTGGATCCCCTTCCGCTTCAGCTCCTTCTCAAAATCAGCGCCGATGAACTCTCCTCCGTTGTCAGTGCGGATCACCTTCACCTTGTGTCCGCTTTCCCTTTGTGCTCTCGGCATCCACTCCTTAAGAACAGCCGCTGCCACCTCCCCCTTAGTCTTGAGAGGGTACACCCACACCGCACGCGTGTGGTCGTCCACAATCGTCAAGAAGTAGCGGCTGCCCGAGAGAGAAAGGGCCCTCGTGGGGCCCACCACATCCATGTGCACTAGTTCAAGTGGTGCCTTGGCTGGTCCTGTGCTGCTGCTGAAGGGAAACTTCGTGAATTTGGTCTCAAGGCAGGTAGGGCAGCTCCCAATCTCCTTTGCTCCCCCCTTCACCTCCAGCCCCTTCAAGCACCCATCCTTTACCAACTTCTGCAGCATAGGAATGTTCACATGGCACAGCCTCTCATGCCACGTCTCCCAATCAGCCTCACCACTCCCAGATGAAGCCTTTGCCCATGCAGCTGTCGCATCCACACCAGCAAGCACCTCACCATGTGGCTGTTGTGGCTGCTGCACCTTCTTGACTGCATCCAGGGCCCCAGCAGTTGGTGCAGTCTCCTCTCCTCCCGCAGTTGCTTTAGCCGCTGCCGCTGCCTTTGCCGTTGCTGGTGGTTTCCCCTTCCAAGGGATGATGGGCAGCTGCCACAAGTCCTTGATGCAGCTGCTCTTCTCCTCCAAGTTCCACAGCAGCAACTTCCCAAGCTTTGCACGGCAGCTGGTTGGGCCGAAGGTAACTTCAGCCTTGCTCTTCTGCAGCCGGCGCACAGAAAGAAGGTTAGCGGACAAACCTTCAACCAACAGCACATTCCCAAGCCCCACAAGCTCTCCATTGGCTCCCATCACCTTGGCATTTCCAACACCAATCACAGGGAGCAAAGCACCTGAAGCGGCAGCCACAAACTTGATCTTCCCAGGAGGTTTTACCTCATCAAGCAAATCTGCCCGTGGGGTCATATGACTCGTGCAACCTGAATCGATCACCCAGTGAGTGAGGGGGTGCATCACAACCTTCCCAACTGAACCCACATCACCCCCACTCCCTTGCACATCCTCAACCATGAGGAACATCCCAGGGTCGGCTTTACCTTGTGCACCATCACCTTGTGCACCTGAACCTTGCACAGCGCCACCGCGTGCACGTTCACCACTTGGCGGCTTCATGCCTGGAGGGGCCCATCCCTCAGGCCGGCTGAAACACTTGAACCACGGGTGTCCAGCCTTCTTGCAGTACCAGCACGCACCCTCCATTCGGGTGCTCCCCCTGCCACCAGAGCTCCCATGCCCCTCATTGTAGTCACCTCGGCCTCTCCCTCTGCCAAAGCCTCTCCCACGGCCTCGGCCTCTCCCTCCCCCTCTTCCTCTGCTGCCTCCTGCAGCTCCATACCCCTCAGCAGTTTTGTTGGCAGCACCACCTCCCGTGTGGCGTCTGCGGAAGTCCTCCTGCAGAATCTGCTGCCGTAGCCACTCAGGCGTCCATTTGTCCTGCTGAACGTTGAGGGTGGGGATGAGGTTGTCCCACGAGTTGTCGAGCACCGAGATGATCTTGGTGCACTGTTGCATCTGCGACACTTCGCTGCCCGCCGCTGCCATCCTCGCATAGGTGTCCTTGATCTTGTCAAGGACCGGTTTCACATCATCTCCCGGTTTCATGGAGAGGGCAGCCAACTCCTTCTCCAACACAATCACCATCGGCAGCGTGTTGGGCTGAATCACGTCGCGTAGCAGCTTCCGTGCCTTCGGTCCGGAATCATCCAACTCCACCAAATCCTTGATGTGCTGGAACATGTCGTTGTTGACCGATTGGAGGATGAGGTCGTACAGCACCGCGCTCTTCTCAATCCACCGATCGCGGGCATCTCCTTCCCCCGGCATCTTCTCCTCTCCCATTGCAATTTTCAGCAGCTTGTAGCGCTTGAAGGCGCTCCGCATCCGCCCGCTCCATTCCTCATAGTCCATCCAAAGCTTCAATCTTGGATGGTGGCGGCTCACTCCTCTTCTCAGCTGCATCTCCACTCCCTTGATTCATCTCCTCTGCTCCCAATCAGAGGTTTCAGCTCCCCCTTTTGCTGGTCACAATGTAGATCCACACAATCTTCACAAGTGTCAGCGCCAACGAAATTTCGGCAGAGTTTCCCCTTAGCGGAAGTCACATCCAACCTCCAGAACTCCACTTAGGCACGCCCACAGGCCATGGTGGGTCTAGGAGGGTCTTCACACTTCAGTAGACTCCCCACAAGGTCCTTAATTGCTCTGATACCACTTGTTAGAGATTAAGGACGGAGTCTATGAAGATTAGGGGCTGAAATATCTCAAAATCGTCAACTACAATTCTGGACAGAAAAGTCGTCGTCACAAGAAACGTCTTCGACGAAAGGTCCACAGTTAGAATTCGTTCAAACTCGAGTATGTTGTAGCCCTTGACCGTGGCTATCTTTCCCAATTTGAATAGTATCAGAATATGGAGTATAACTCGAGTTATGAACTTCGGCGCACTAGGGGGTATGCTGCCATAGAAAACGTAACTCAATCACAATGATCTCACAAGTTCACACAAGAAAGTTAGAGTAGCAATAGAACCAGGTAGGAGGGGATGAGGAGGACGAGAGGGAAGGTCCCAAGAGAGTCCCCAACCAAGGAAACCCCATGCCATACAATTCCCTTCCCCATAGGCAACCCAACTTTGACCTTTGTCACTATCCCAACCTCCACAATCCACCTCAACCCAACTTGGCCACACTTGCCAACCTGGTTTGGTTTCTCCCAACCATTTGGCAGCAACTACAGTAGAAAAGACGAATTTCCCAACCCCCAAAAGTCTGTACCCCATATTGAGTCAACCCCACAACTTCCCATAGTCACCACAACCAAATATCAAAAGCATACGAACTCCAACGTTCGTAACTTTCTAGTTCGTGCTCCGATTGAAGCGATACTTGGTTCCTCGGAAAGCTCTTGAGCAGAGGAGTCACTTCAGATATCTGCTCAAGCCAAATAACATTCACACACACACTCAGAAAAACCAAACCGCACAAAACACAAATTCTTGCACACACTCACAACACGCATGCAACGCACGAACATATGATGGGAGGCAGACAGACGTGAATGCGAATGGTAGCATCACTCAACATGTTCTTGCAATTTTGCACACGCTAGGCCCTTGTTCTTGCAATTTTGCACAAGCTAGGCCCTTGTTCTTGCAATTTTGCACACGCTAGGCCTTTGTTCTTGCAATTTTGCACACGCTAGGCCCTTGTTCTTTCATTTTTGCACACGCTAGGCCCTTGTTCTTGCAATTTTGCACATGCCAGGCCCTTGTTCTTGCAATTTTGCACACGCTAGGCCCTTGTTCTTGTAATTTTGCACAAGCTAGGCCCTTGTTCTTGCAATTTTGCACACGCTAGGCCCTTGTTCTTGCATTTTGCACACGCTAGGCCCTCGTTCTTGCAATTTTGCACGCGCTATGCCCTTGTTCTTGCAATTTTGCACACGCTAGGCCCTTGTTCTTGCATTTTGCACACGCTAGAGGCCCTTGTTCTTGCTATTTTGCACACGCTAGGCCCTTGTTCTTGCAATTTTGCACACGCTAGGCCCCTTGTTCTTGCTATTTTGCACACGCTAGGCCCTTGTTCTTGCTATTTTGCACACGCTAGGCCCTTGTTCTTGCATTTTGCACACGCTAGGCCCCTTTTTCTTGCAATTTTGCACTAGCTAGGCCCTTGTTCTTGCAATTTTGCACACGCTAGGCCCTTTTTCTTGCAATTTTGCACACCGCTAGGGCCCTTGTTCTTGCTATTTTGCACACGCTAGGCCCTTGTTCTTGCAATTTTGCACACGCTAGGAGCCCTTGTTCTTGCATTTTGCACACGCTAGGGCCCTCGTTCTTGCAATTTTGCACTCGCTATGCCCTTGTTCCTTGCAATTTTGCACACGCTAGGCCCTTGTTCTTGCAATTTTGCACATGCTAGCCCTTGTTCTTGCTATTTTGCCACACGCTAGGGCCCTTGTTCTTGCAATTTTGCACACGCTAGGCCCTTGTTCTTGCTATTTTGCACACGCTAGGCCCTTGTTCTTGCTATTTTGCACACGCTAGGGCCCTTGTTCTTGCATTTTGCACACGCTAGGGGAGGGCCCTTTTTCTTGCAATTTTGCACTCGCTCTTGCAATTTTGCACTCGCTCTTGCAATTTTTGCACTCGCTAGGCCACTTGTTCTTGCAATTTTGCACTCGCTAGGCACTTGTTCTTGCAATTTTGCACTCGCTAGGCCCTTGTTCTTGCAATTTTGCACACGCTAGGCCCTTGTTCTTGCAATTTTGCACTTCCTAGGCCCTTGTTCTTGCTATTTCTCACTTGCTAGGCCCTTGTTCTTGCAATCTGAACATGCTAGGCCCTTGTTCTTGCAATTTTGCACACGCTAGGCCCTTGTTCTTGCAATTTTGCACTCGCTAGGCACTTGGTCTTGCAATTTTGCACTCGCTAGGCACTTGTTCTTGCAATTTTGCACTCGCTAGGCACTTGTTCTTGCAATTCTGCACTCGCTAGGCCTCTGTTCTTGCAATTTTGCACACGCTAGGCCCTTGTTCTTGCAGTTTTTGCCCTCGCTAGGCTCTTGTTCTTGCAATTTTGCACTCGCTAGGCACTTGGTCTTGCAATTTTGCACTCGCTAGGCACTTGTTCTTGCAATTTTGCACTCGCTAGGCACTTGTTCTTGCAATTTTGCACTCGCTTAGGCCCTTGTTCTTGCAATTTTGCACACGCTAGGCCCTTGTTCTTGCAATTTTGCACTTCCTAGGCCCTTGTTCTTGCTATTTCTCACTTGCTAGGCCCTTGTTCTTGCAATTTGAAAATGCTAGGCCCTTGTTCTTGCAATTTTGCACACGCTAGGCCCTTGTTCTTGCAATTTTGCACTCGCTAGGCACTTGGTCTTGCAATTTTGCACTCGCTAGGCACTTGTTCTTGCAATTTTGCACTCGCTAGGCACTTGTTCTTGCAATTCTGCACTCGCTAGGCCTCTGTTCTTGCAATTTTGCACACGCTAGGCCCTTGTTCTTGCAGTTTTGCCCCTCGCTAGGCTCTTGTTCTTGCAATTTGCACTCGCTAGGCCCTTGTTCTTGCAATTTTGCACTCGCTAGGCACTTGGTCTTGCAATTTTGCACTCACTAGGCACTTGTTCTTGCAATTTTGCACTCGCTAGGCACTTGTTCTTGCAATTCTGCACTCGCTAGGCCTCTGTTCTTGCAATTTTGCACACGCTAGGCCCTTGTTCTTGCAGTTTTGCCCTAGCTAGGCTCTTGTTCTTGCAATTTTGCACTCGCTAGGCCCTTGTTCTTGCAATTTTGCACTCGCTAGGCACTTGGTCTTGCAATTTTGCACTCCCTAGGCACTTGTTTTTGCAATTTTGCACTCGCTAGGCCTTGTTCTTGCAATTTTGCACACGCTAGGCCTTGTTCTTGCAATTTTGCACTTCCTAGGCCCTTGTTCTTGCTATTTCTCACTTGCTAGGCCCTTGTTCTTGCAATTTGAACATGCTAGGCCCTTGTTCTTGCAATTTTGCACATGCTAGGCCCTTGTTCTTACAATTTTGCACAAGCTAGGCCTTGTTCTTGCAATTTTGCACATGCTAGGCCTTTGTTCTTGCAATTTTGCACACGCTAGGCCCTTGTTCTTGCATTTTTGCACACGCTAGGCCCTTGTTCTTGCAATTTGCACACGCCAGGCCCTTGTTCTTGCAATTTTGCACACGCTAGGCCTTGTTCTTGTAATTTTGCACAGGCTAGGCCACTGTTCTTGCAATTTTGCACACGCTAGGCCCTTGTTCTTGCAATTTTGCACACGCTAGGCCCTTGTTCTTGCAATTTGCACACGCTAGGCCCTTGTTCTTGCTATTTGCACACGCTAGGCCCTTGTTCTTGCAATTTTGCACACGCAGGCCCTTGTTCTTGCTATTTTGCACACGCTAGGCCCTTGTTCTTGCTATTTTGCACACGCTAGGCCTTTTCTTGCAATTTTGCACTCGCTCTTGCAATTTTGCACTCGCTAGGCACTTGTTCTTGCAATTTTGCACTCGCTAGGCACTTGTTCTTGCAATTTTGCGCTCGCTAGGCCCTGTTCTTGCAATTTTGCACACGCTAGGCCCTTGTTCTTGCAATTTTGCACTTCCTAGCCCTTGTTCTTGCTATTTCTCACTTGCTAGGCCTTGGTTCTTGCAATCTGAACATGCTAGGCCCTTGTTCTTGCAATTTTGCACACGCTAGGGCCTTGTTCTTGCAATTTTGCACTCGCTAGGCACTTGGTCTTGCAATTTTGCACTCGCTAGGCACTTGTTCTTGCAATTTTGCACTCGCCTAGGCACTTGTTCTTGCAATTCTGCACTCGCTAGGCCTCTGTTCTTGCAATTTTGCACACGCTAGGC
>CANJKZ010001076.1:0-45933 GCA_947471745.1 Closterium sp. Naga37s-1 | reverse complement strand
CCTTGTTCTTGCAATTTTGCACACGCTAGGCCCTTTTTCTTGCTATTTTGCACACGCAAGGCCTTGTTCTTGCAATTTTGCACACGCTAGGCCCTTGTTCTTGCAATTTTGCACACGCTAGGCCCTTGTTCTTGCAATTTTGAACACGCTAGGCCCTTGTTCTTGCAATTTTGCACACGCTAGGAGGCCCTTGTTCTTGCAATTTTGCACTCGCTAGGCCCTTGTTCTTGCAATTTTGCACTCGCTAGGCCCTTGTTCTTGCAATTTTGCACTCGCTAGGCCCTTGTTCTTGAAATTTTGCACACGCTAGGCCCTTGTTCTTGCAATTTTGCACACGCTAGGCCTTGTTCTTGCAATTTTGCACACGCTAGGCCCTTGTTCTTGCAATTTTGCACACGCTAGGCCTTTGTTCTTGCAATTTTGCACACGCTAGGCCCTTGTTCTTGCAATTTGCCACTCGCTAGGCCCTTGTTTCTTGCAATTTTGCACTCGCTAGGCACTTGGTTCTTGCAATTTTGCACTCGCTATGCACTTGGTCTTGCAATTTTGCACTCGCTATGCACTTGTTCTTGCAATTCTTGCACTCGCTAGGGCCTCTGTTCTTGCATTTTGCACACGCTAGGCCCTTTTCTGCAATTTTACCCTCGCTAGGCTCTTGTTCTTGCAATTTTGCACTCGCTAGGGCCTTGTTCTTGCAATTTTGCACTCGCTAAGGCACTTGGTCTTGCAATGTTTGCACTCGCTAGGAGGCAGTTGTTCTTGCAATTTTGCACATCGCTAGGGCACTTGTTCTTGCAATTTTGCACTCGCTAGGCCCTTGTTCTTTGCAATTTTGCCCACGCTAGGCACTTGTTCTTGCAATTTTGCACTTCCTAGGCCCTTGTTCTTGCTATTCTCACTTGCTATGCCCTTGTTCTTGCAATTTGAACATGCTAGGCCCTTGTTTCTTGCAATTTTGCACACGCTAGGGCCCTTGTTCTTGCAATTTTGGCACAAGCTAGGCCCTTGTTCTTGCAATTTTGCACACCGCTAGGCCTTTGGTCTTGCAATTTTGCACACGCTAGGCCCTTGTTCTTGCATTTTTGCACAAGCTAGGCCTTGTTCTTGCAATTTTGCACACGCTAGGCCTTTGTTCTTGCAATTTTGCACACGCTAGGCCCTTGTTCTTGCAATTTTTGCACAAGCTAGGCCCTTGTTCTTGCACATTTTGCACACGCTAGGGCCTTTGTTTCTTGCAATTTGTTCTTGCATTTTGCCACGCTAGAGGCCCTTGTTCTTGCAATTTGTGCACACCTAGGCCCTTGTTCTGCAATTTTGCACACGCTAGGGGGGCCCTTGTTCCTTGCAATTTTGCACATGCCATAGGGCCCTTGTTCTTAATTTGCACAAGCTAGGCCCTTGTTCTTGCAATTTTGCACACAGCTAAGGCCCTTGTTCTTGCATTTTGCACACGCTATGGAGGAGGGAGGTAGGCCCTTGTTCTTGCAATTTTGCACTCGCTATGCCCTTGTTCTTGCAATTTTGCACACGCTAGGCCCTTGTTCTTGCAATTTTGCACACGCTAGGGGGGCCCTTTTCTTGCAATTTTGCACACGCTAGGCCCTTGTTCTTGCAATTTTGCACTACGCTAGGCCTTGTTCTTGCTATTTTGCACAAGCTCGCTAGGGCCCTTGTTCTTGCTATTTTGCACACGCTAGGGCCCTTGTCTTGTTATAGACTAAGGACGAGTCTATGAAGATTAGGGTGCCTAAAATTTCTCAAAATCGTTGGTCCTATTTCTGGACAGAATAGTTGCGCTCACAATAAACGCCGTCGACGAAACGTGCACAGTCTAAACTTCACTAAACTCATATATGTTGTAGCCCTACTCCGTGGCTACAATTCCCAAGTTGAAACGTATCAAGAGGTGAAGTAAATCTCGACTTATCAATTTCAGCGCACAGGGGGGTATGCTGCCATAAGAACTTAACTCAATCACAAAGTTCACACAAGTTCACACAAGAGAATTAGAGTAGCACTAAACCAGGTGGAAGGGATAAGGAGGACGAGAGGGAAGGTCCCAAGAGAGTCCCCAACCAAGGAAACCCCATGCCATACAATTCCCTTCCCCATAGGCAACCCAACTTTGACCTTTGTCACTATCCCAACCTCCACAATCCACCTCAACCCAACTTGGCCACACTTGCCAACCTGGTTTGGTTTCTCCCAACCATTTGGCAGCAACTACAGTAGAAAAGACGAATTTCCCAACCCCCAAAAGTCTGTACCCCATATTGAGTCAACCCCACAACTTCCCATAGTCACCACAACCAAATATCAAAAGCATACGAACTCCAACGTTCGTAACTTTCTAGTTCGTGCTCCGATTGAAGCGATACTTGGTTCCTCGGAAAGCTCTTGAGCAGAGGAGTCACTTCAGATATCTGCTCAAGCCAAATAACATTCACACACACACTCAGAAAAACCAAACCGCACAAAACACAAATTCTTGCACACACTCACAACAACGCATGCAACGCACGAACATATGATGGGAGGCAGACAGACGTGAATGCGAATGGTAGCATCACTCAACAAACTCCCCCTCTGGCTGCCAACCATCATCCCACATGCCATAGCTCAAGCATGCATCCTCAATGCACACTCATCCCAGCAAGCTTCATGCCCTTCCAATGCTCAGATTCAGCCAGGCGCTTGGTGAGAATGTCAGCCGCCTGCTGATGGGTCTTCACAATCTCCAGCCGCACCTCCTTGTCCAGGAGCCTCCTCACCCAGTGCCACTTAGGCCTGATGTGTTTGGTCAGCCCATGAAGACAAGCATTCTTCGCTAGCTTCACCGCCGACTCATTGTCACAGAAAATCACAGTCGGCTCCCTCTGACCAACTCCAATCTCCTCCAACAAACGCCTCAGCCACACCACCTCCTTTGCCCCATGATGCAGGGCCATGTACTCTGTCTCACACGAGGACTGCCCCACCTCATTCTGCTTCTTACTACGCCAGCTCACTGCACCACCTCCGAACAGGCACACATAGCCTCCAATGCTGGTGCCATCCGCTTTCACCGAGTTGAAGCTAGCGTCAGTGTAGCAGGTCAGGAGCATCTCCCCCTTGCTCAAATCAGCTGCACTCCTCTGCAGCCTCTGCCTCACAGCACTGTACTCCAAACCCACTGATGCCGTTGCACTCACATAGCGGACCAACCTCTTGGCCGCTTCCAGCTGCTCATGACTGGGGCGTGAAACCACACTGGCAAGCCTGGATGTTGCAAAGGCAATGTCAGGCCGTGTGTGGTTAGCCGCATAGTTGAGTGCCCCAACCATGGAATGAAAAAGTTTCCTGTCACTCTCACCCACCACCTCCTCATCAGCACAGGGCTCTACAGTGAACCCCGAAGGCAGTGGGGTGGCTGGCTTTCCTCCAACTTGCAGCCCATACTTCTCAGCCAGCCCCTCACAATACTTTCTCTGGTGCAACCTCAACACTCCCTTGTCAAGGTCCCTCTCCACATGCATCCCTAAATAGTACTTCACATCTCCCATCTTGGAGCACTTAAACTGCATCTCCAGCATCTCCTCCACATGCTCAATCATTGCAGACGACTCAGAGAAGAGCAGGATGTCATCCACATACACCAGGAGCATGAGAAACTGCTCCTTCTCCTGCAGTAGGAACAAGCTGTGATCACACTCACTCTTCTTGAAACCCCCAGCCAGCAGAGTCTCCTCTAACTTGTGGTACCATGCACGAGGAGCCTGCTTCAGGCCATAGATGGCCTTCTTCAGCCTGCACACCCTGCCGCTCCCATCATCCAAACCCTCAGGCTGTAACATGTACAGCTCCTCCAGAATGATCCCATTGAGGAAGGCGGTGGTGATGTCCATCTGCTTCACCCGCCATCCACGGTATGCTGCCATTGCCAATGACACCCGAAGTGTTGTGCCTTTCCCCACAGGAGCATAGAGCTCGTTGAAGTCCTTTCCCTTTGTCTGCTGAAACCCCTTAGCCACAAGCCTTGACTTGTAGCGGGTCAGCGCCCCATCAGGTCCGTACTTGTGCCTGAAAATCAGCTTGGAAGAAATGGCCTTCTTCCCAGGTGGCAGCTCACACAGCTCCCACGTCTCATTCTCTAGCAGAGAATCATACTCCTCCTTCACACTCTGCTTCCACTTTTCAGCATCGGGCCCGCTCAATGCCTCAGCTAGCGTCTTGGGCTCAGGGACGGCTGCCCAGTAGCAGTGTGCTATCTCATCCTCATCACACTGCTCAGCCACACTCCCAGCCCTTACCACCTTTGGCTTGCCACGGCTTGCATAGGTCAGCCTGTTAGGAGGGCGCACATCCCTCCTAGGACGGTCAGCCGTACGTCCGGCACCTTGTGGAGCACCTTGCTCCTCCTGCTGCTGCTGCGGCTGCTGCTGCTGTTGCTGCTGCTGCTGCTCCTCCACCTCAGGTTCTCCCCCATCCTCTGTCACCCCAGAGATCTCATTCTCAGAGACAGAAACCTCCACTTGCCTTGAAGGCCGCTGCACCTCATCGGCCTCGACAATTAGCGGTGTCGTTGGAAGCTTCTGCTGCTGCTGCTGCTTCCACTCCTTGTAGTACAAGGACTCAAGGAACTTCACATCCCTTGACACAGTCAGCTGCTGGCTGGTCAAGTCCCAAATCAGCCAGCCCTTGTGATCCTTAGCAAGCCCCAAGTGCACACCCCATCTCCCAGAAGCTTCCAGTTTTCCCCTCTTCTCCTTAGGCACATGAAACACCACCATGCACCCAAAGGCTCTCAGCATGTTCACAGCTGGTGCAATCCCATACCACTTGGTGTAGGGGACCCACTGCTTGTCCCCACAGTCGCCAGCACCCTGTTCTTCACAACAACGACCTGCCGCAGTGCTGTCACCCAAAACGGATCCAGCAGCCCTGCACGCCCAAGGAGAGTGCGAGCACCTTCCTGCAGGGTCCGGTTGAACCGCTCAGCCACGCCATTCTGCTGAGGGTTGTAAGGCACTGTGAGCTGATGCTGGATCCCCTTCCGCTTCAGCTCCTTCTCAAAATCAGCGCCGATGAACTCTCCTCCGTTGTCAGTGCGGATCACCTTCACCTTGTGTCCGCTTTCCCTTTGTGCTCTCGGCATCCACTCCTTAAGAACAGCCGCTGCCACCTCCCCCTTAGTCTTGAGAGGGTACACCCACACCGCACGCGTGTGGTCGTCCACAATCGTCAAGAAGTAGCGGCTGCCCGAGAGAGAAAGGGCCCTCGTGGGGCCCACCACATCCATGTGCACTAGTTCAAGTGGTGCCTTGGCTGGTCCTGTGCTGCTGCTGAAGGGAAACTTCGTGAATTTGGTCTCAAGGCAGGTAGGGCAGCTCCCAATCTCCTTTGCTCCCCCCTTCACCTCCAGCCCCTTCAAGCACCCATCCTTTACCAACTTCTGCAGCATAGGAATGTTCACATGGCACAGCCTCTCATGCCACGTCTCCCAATCAGCCTCACCACTCCCAGATGAAGCCTTTGCCCATGCAGCTGTCGCATCCACACCAGCAAGCACCTCACCATGTGGCTGTTGTGGCTGCTGCACCTTCTTGACTGCATCCAGGGCCCCAGCAGTTGGTGCAGTCTCCTCTCCTCCCGCAGTTGCTTTAGCCGCTGCCGCTGCCTTTGCCGTTGCTGGTGGTTTCCCCTTCCAAGGGATGATGGGCAGCTGCCACAAGTCCTTGATGCAGCTGCTCTTCTCCTCCAAGTTCCACAGCAGCAACTTCCCAAGCTTTGCACGGCAGCTGGTTGGGCCGAAGGTAACTTCAGCCTTGCTCTTCTGCAGTCGGCGCACAGAAAGAAGGTTAGCGGACAAACCTTCAACCAACAGCACATTCCCAAGCCCCACAAGCTCTCCATTGGCTCCCATCACCTTGGCATTCCCAACACCAATCACAGGGAGCAAAGCACCTGAAGCGGCAGCCACAAACTTGATCTTCCCAGGAGGTTTTACCTCATCAAGCAAATCTGCCCGTGGGGTCATATGACTCGTGCAACCTGAATCGATCACCCAGTGAGTGAGGGGGTGCATCACAACCTTCCCAACTGAACCCACATCACCCCCACTCCCTTGCACATCCTCAACCATGAGGAACATCCCAGGGTGGGCTTTACCTTGTGCACCATCACCTTGTGCACCTGAACCTTGCACAGCGCCACCGCGTGCACGTTCACCACTTGGCGGCTTCATGCCTGGAGGGGCCCATCCCTCAGGCCGGCTGAAACACTTGAACCACGGGTGTCCAGCCTTCTTGCAGTACCAGCACGCACCCTCCATTCGGGTGCTCCCCCTGCCACTAGAGCTCCCATGCCCCTCATTGTAGTCACCTCGGCCTCTCCCTCTGCCAAAGCCTCTCCCACGGCCTCGGCCTCTCCCTCCCCCTCTTCCTCTGCTGCCTCCTGCAGCTCCATACCCCTCAGCAGTTTTGTTGGCAGCACCACCTCCCGTGTGGCGTCTGCGGAAGTCCTCCTGCAGAATCTGCTGCCGTAGCCACTCAGGCGTCCATTTGTCCTGCTGAACGTTGAGGGTGGGGATGAGGTTGTCCCACGAGTTGTCGAGCACCGAGATGATCTTGGTGCACTGTTGCATCTGCGACACTTCGCTGCCCGCCGCTGCCATCCTCGCATAGGTGTCCTTGATCTTGTCAAGGACCGGTTTCACATCATCTCCCGGTTTCATGGAGAGGGCAGCCAACTCCTTCTCCAACACAATCACCATCGGCAGCGTGTTGGGCTGAATCACGTCGCGTAGCAGCTTCCATGCCTTCGGTCCGGAATCATCCAACTCCACCAAATCCTTGATGTGCTGGAACATGTCGTTGTTGACCGATTGGAGGATGAGGTCGTACAGCACCGCGCTCTTCTCAATCCACCGATCGCGGGCATCTCCTTCCCCCGGCATCTTCTCCTCTCCCATTGCAATTTTCAGCAGCTTGTAGCGCTTGAAGGCGCTCCGCATCCGCCCGCTCCATTCCTCATAGTTGGAGCCATCCAAAGCTTCAATCTTGGATGGTGGCGGCTCACTCCTCTTCTCAGCTGCATCTCCACTCCCTTGATTCATCTCCTCTGCTCCCAATCAGAGGTTTCAGCTCCCCCTTTTGCTGGTCACAATGTAGATCCACACAATCTTCACAAGTGTCAGCGCCAACGAAATTTCGGCAGAGTTTCCCCTTAGCGGAAGTCACATCCAACCTCCAGAACTCCACTTAGGCATGCCCACAGGCCATGGTGGGTCTAGGAGGGTCTTCACACTTCAGTAGACTCCCCACAAGGTCCTTAATCACCTCTGATACCACTTGTTAGAGACTAAGGACGGAGTCTATGGAGATTAGGTGCCTAAATTTCTCAAAATCGTTGGTCCCTATTTCTGGACAGAATAGTTGCGCTCACAATAAACGCCGTCGACGAAACGTGCACAGTCTAAACTTCACTAAACTCATATATGTTGTAGCCCTACTCCGTGGCTACAATTCCCAAGTTGAAACGTATCAAGAGGTGAAGTAAATCTCGACTTATCAATTTCAGCGCACAGGGGGGTATGCTGCCATAAGAACTTAACTCAATCACAAAGTTCACACAAGTTCACACAAGAGAATTAGAGTAGCACCAAACCAGGTGGAAGGGATAAGGAGGACGAGAGGGAAGGTCCCAAGAGAGTCCCCAACCAAGGAAACCCCATGCCATACAATTCCCTTCCCCATAGGCAACCCAACTTTGACCTTTGTCACTATCCCAACCTCCACAATCCACCTCAACCCAACTTGGCCACACTTGCCAACCTGGTTTGGTTTCTCCCAACCATTTGGCAGCAACTACAGTAGAAAAGACGAATTTCCCAACCCCCAAAAGTCTGTACCCCATATTGAGTCAACCCCACAACTTCCCATAGTCACCACAACCAAATATCAAAAGCATACGAACTCCAACGTTCGTAACTTTCTAGTTCGTGCTCCGATTGAAGCGATACTTGGTTCCTCGGAAAGCTCTTGAGCAGAGGAGTCACTTCAGATATCTGCTCAAGCCAAATAACATTCACACACACACTCAGAAAAACCAAACCGCACAAAACACAAATTCTTGCACACACTCACAACACGCATGCAACGCACGAACATATGATGGGAGGCAGACAGACGTGAATGCGAATGGTAGCATCACTCAACAGTTCTTGCATTTTGCACACGCTAAGCCCTTTTTCTTGCAATTTTGCACTCGCTAGGCCCTTGTTCTTGCAATTTTGCACTAGCTAGGCCCTTGTTCTTGCAATTTTGCACACGCTAGGACCTTGTTCTTGCAATTTTGCACACGCTAGGCCTTTGTTCTTGCTATTTTGCACACACTAGGCCCTTGTTCTTGCAATTTTGCACACGCTAGGCCCTTTTTCTTGCTATTTTGCACACGCAAGGCCCTTGTTCTTGCAATTTTGCACACGCTAGGCCCTTGTTCTTGCAATTTTTCACACGCTAGGCCCTTGTTCTTGCAATTTTGAACACGCTAGGCCCTTGTTCTTGCAATTTTGCACACGCTAGGCCCTTGTTCTTGCAATTTTGCACTCGCTAGGCCCTTGTTCTTGCAATTTTGCACTCGCTAGGCCCTTGTTCTTGCAATTTTGCACTCGCTAGGCCCTTGTTCTTGAAATTTTGCACACGCTAGGCCCTTGTTCTTGCAATTTTGCACTCGCTAGGCCCTTGTTCTTGCAATTTTGCACACGCTAGGCCCTTGTTCTTGCAATTTTGCACACGCTAGGCCTTTGTTCTTGCAATTTTGCACACGCTAGGCCCTTGTTCTTGCAATTTTGCACTCGCTAGGCCCTTGTTCTTGCAATTTTGCACTCGCTAGGCACTTGGTCTTGCAATTTTGCACTCGCTATGCACTTGGTCTTGCAATTTTGCACTCGCTATGCACTTGTTCTTGCAATTCTGCACTCGCTAGGCCTCTGTTCTTGCAATTTTGCACACGCTAGGCCCTTGTTCTTGCAATTTTACCCTCGCTAGGCTCTTGTTCTTGCAATTTTGCACTCGCTAGGCCCTTGTTCTTGCAATTTTGCACTCGCTAGGCACTTGGTCTTGCAATTTTGCACTCGCTAGGCAGTTGTTCTTGCAATTTTGCACTCGCTAGGCACTTGTTCTTGCAATTTTGCACTCGCTAGGCCCTTGTTCTTGCAATTTTGCCCACGCTAGGCACTTGTTCTTGCAATTTTGCACTTCCTAGGCCCTTGTTCTTGCTATTTCTCACTTGCTATGCCCTTGTTCTTGCAATTTGAACATGCTAGGCCCTTGTTCTTGCAATTTTGCACACGCTAGGCCCTTGTTCTTGCAATTTTGCACAAGCTAGGCCCTTGTTCTTGCAATTTTGCACACGCTAGGCCTTTGTTCTTGCAATTTTGCACACGCTAGGCCCTTGTTCTTGCATTTTTGCACACGCTAGGCCCTTGTTCTTGCAATTTTGCACATGCCAGGCCCTTGTTCTTGCAATTTTGCACACGCTAGGCCCTTGTTCTTGTAATTTTGCACAAGCTAGGCCCTTGTTCTTGCAATTTTGCAAACGCTAGGCCCTTGTTCTTGCATTTTGCACACGCTAGGCCCTCGTTCTTGCAATTTTGCACTCGCTATGCCCTTGTTCTTGCAATTTTGCACACGCTAGGCCCTTGTTCTTGCAATTTTGCACACGCTAGGCCCTTGTTCTTGCTATTTTGCACACGCTAGGCCCTTGTTCTTGCAATTTTGCACACGCTAAGCCCTTTTTCTTGCAATTTTGCACTCGCTAGGCCCTTGTTCTTGCAATTTTGCACTAGCTAGGCCCTTGTTCTTGCAATTTTGCACACGCTAGGACCTTGTTCTTGCAATTTTGCACACGCTAGGCCTTTGTTCTTGCTATTTTGCACACACTAGGCCCTTGTTCTTGCAATTTTGCACACGCTAGGCCCTTTTTCTTGCTATTTTGCACACGCAAGGCCCTTGTTCTTGCAATTTTGCACACGCTAGGCCCTTGTTCTTGCAATTTTTCACACACTAGGCCCTTGTTCTTGCAATTTTGAACACGCTAGGCCCTTGTTCTTGCAATTTTGCACACGCTAGGCCCTTGTTCTTGCAATTTTGCACTCGCTAGGCCCTTGTTCTTGCAATTTTGCACTCGCTAGGCCCTTGTTCTTGCAATTTTGCACTCGCTAGGCCCTTGTTCTTGAAATTTTGCACACGCTAGGCCCTTGTTCTTGCAATTTTGCACTCGCTAGGCCCTTGTTCTTGCAATTTTGCACACGCTAGGCCCTTGTTCTTGCAATTTTGCACACGCTAGGCCTTTGTTCTTGCAATTTTGCACACGCTAGGCCCTTGTTCTTGCAATTTTGCACTCGCTAGGCCCTTGTTCTTGCAATTTTGCACTCGCTAGGCACTTGGTCTTGCAATTTTGCACTCGCTATGCACTTGGTCTTGCAATTTTGCACTCGCTATGCACTTGTTCTTGCAATTCTGCACTCACTAGGCCTCTGTTCTTGCAATTTTGCACACGCTAGGCCCTTGTTCTTGCAATTTTACCCTCGCTAGGCTCTTGTTCTTGCAATTTTGCACTCGCTAGGCCCTTGTTCTTGCAATTTTGCACTCGCTAGGCACTTGGTCTTGCAATTTTGCACTCGCTAGGCAGTTGTTCTTGCAATTTTGCACTCGCTAGGCACTTGTTCTTGCAATTTTGCACTCGCTAGGCCCTTGTTCTTGCAATTTTGCCCACGCTAGGCACTTGTTCTTGCAATTTTGCACTTCCTAGGCCCTTGTTCTTGCTATTTCTCACTTGCTATGCCCTTGTTCTTGCAATTTGAACATGCTAGGCCCTTGTTCTTGCAATTTTGCACACGCTAGGCCCTTGTTCTTGCAATTTTGCACAAGCTAGGCCCTTGTTCTTGCAATTTTGCACACGCTAGGCCTTTGTTCTTGCAATTTTGCACACGATAGGCCCTTGTTCTTGCATTTTTGCACACGCTAGGCCCTTGTTCTTGCAATTTTGCACATGCCAGGCCCTTGTTCTTGCAATTTTGCACACGCTAGGCCCTTGTTCTTGTAATTTTGCACAAGCTAGGCCCTTGTTCTTGCAATTTTGCACACGCTAGGCCCTTGTTCTTGCATTTTGCACACGCTAGGCCCTCGTTCTTGCAATTTTGCACTCGCTATGCCCTTGTTCTTGCAATTTTGCACACGCTAGGCCCTTGTTCTTGCAATTTTGCACACGCTAGGCCCTTGTTCTTGCTATTTTGCACACGCTAGGCCCTTGTTCTTGCAATTTTGCACACGCTAGGCCCTTGTTCTTGCTATTTTGCACACGCTAGGCCCTTGTTCTTGCTATTTTGCACACGCTAGGCCCTTGTTCTTGCATTTTGCACACGCTAGGCCCTTTTTCTTGCAATTTTGCACTCGCTAGGCCCTTGTTCTTGCAATTTTGCACACGCTAGGACCTTGTTCTTGCAATTTTGCACACGCTAGGCCTTTGTTCTTGCTATTTTGCACACACTAGGCCCTTGTTCTTGCAATTTTGCACACGCTAGGCCCTTTTTCTTGCTATTTTGCACACGCAAGGCCCTTGTTCTTGCAATTTTGCACACGCTAGGCCCTTGTTCTTGCAATTTTTCACACGCTAGGCCCTTGTTCTTGCAATTTTGAACACGCTAGGCCCTTGTTCTTGCAATTTTGCACACGCTAGGCCCTTGTTCTTGCAATTTTGCACTCGCTAGGCCCTTGTTCTTGCAATTTTGCACTCGCTAGGCCCTTGTTCTTGCAATTTTGCACTCGCTAGGCCCTTGTTCTTGAAATTTTGCACACGCTAGGCCCTTGTTCTTGCAATTTTGCACTCGCTAGGCCCTTGTTCTTGCAATTTTGCACACGCTAGGCCCTTGTTCTTGCAATTTTGCACACGCTAGGCCTTTGTTCTTGCAATTTTGCACACGCTAGGCCCTTGTTCTTGCAATTTTGCACTCGCTAGGCCCTTGTTCTTGCAATTTTGCACTCGCTAGGCACTTGGTCTTGCAATTTTGCACTCGCTATGCACTTGGTCTTGCAATTTTGCACTCGCTATGCACTTGTTCTTGCAATTCTGCACTCGCTAGGCCTCTGTTCTTGCAATTTTGCACACGCTAGGCCCTTGTTCTTGCAATTTTACCCTCGCTAGGCTCTTGTTCTTGCAATTTTGCACTCGCTAGGGCCCTTGTTCTTGCAATTTTGCACTCGCTAGGCACTTGGTCTTGCAATTTTGCACTCGCTAGGCAGTTGTTCTTGCAATTTTGCACTCGCTAGGCACTTGTTCTTGCAATTTTGCACTCGCTAGGCCCTTGTTCTTGCAATTTTGCCCACGCTAGGCACTTGTTCTTGCAATTTTGCACTTCCTAGGCCCTTGTTCTTGCTATTTCTCACTTGCTATGCCCTTGTTCTTGCAATTTGAACATGCTAGGGCCCTTGTTCTTGCAATTTTGCACACGCTAGGCCCTTGTTCTTGCAATTTTGCACAAGCTAGGCCCTTGTTCTTGCAATTTTGCACACGCTAGGCCTTTGTTCTTGCAATTTTGCACACGCTAGGCCCTTGTTCTTGCATTTTTGCACAAGCTAGGCCCTTGTTCTTGCAATTTTGCACACGCTAGGCCTTTGTTCTTGCAATTTTGCACACGCTAGGCCCTTGTTCTTGCAATTTTGCACAAGCTAGGCCCTTGTTCTTGCAATTTTGCACACGCTAGGCCTTTGTTCTTGCAATTTTGCACACGCTAGGCCCTTGTTCTTGCATTTTTGCACACGCTAGGCCCTTGTTCTTGCAATTTTGCACATGCCAGGCCCTTGTTCTTGCAATTTTGCACACGCTAGGCCCTTGTTCTTGTAATTTTGCACAAGCTAGGCCCTTGTTCTTGCAATTTTGCACACGCTAGGCCCTTGTTCTTGCATTTTGCACACGCTAGGCCCTTGTTCTTGCAATTTTGCACTCGCTATGCCCTTGTTCTTGCAATTTTGCACACGCTAGGCCCTTGTTCTTGCAATTTTGCACACGCTAGGCCCTTTTTCTTGCAATTTTGCACACGCTAGGCCCTTGTTCTTGCAATTTTGCACACGCTAGGCCCTTGTTCTTGCTATTTTGCACACGCTAGGCCCTTGTTCTTGCTATTTTGCACACGCTAGGCCCTTGTTCTTGTTAGAGACTAAGGACGGAGTCTATGAAGATTAGGTGCCTAAATTTCTCAAAATCGTTGGTCCCTATTTCTGGACAGAATAGTTGCGCTCACAATAAACGCCGTCGACGAAACGTGCACAGTCTAAACTTCACTAAACTCATATATGTTGTAGCCCTACTCCGTGGCTACAATTCCCAAGTTGAAACGTATCAAGAGGTGAAGTAAATCTCGACTTATCAATTTCAGCGCACAGGGGGGTATGCTGCCATAAGAACTTAACTCAATCACAAAGTTCACACAAGTTCACACAAGAGAATTAGAGTAGCACTAAACCAGGTGGAAGGGATAAGGAGGACGAGAGGGAAGGTCCCAAGAGAGTCCCCAACCAAGGAAACCCCATGCCATACAATTCCCTTCCCCATAGGCAACCCAACTTTGACCTTTGTCACTATCCCAACCTCCACAATCCACCTCAACCCAACTTGGCCACACTTGCCAACCTGGTTTGGTTTCTCCCAACCATTTGGCAGCAACTACAGTAGAAAAGACGAATTTCCCAACCCCCAAAAGTCTGTACCCCATATTGAGTCAACCCCACAACTTCCCATAGTCACCACAACCAAATATCAAAAGCATACGAACTCCAACGTTCGTAACTTTCTAGTTCGTGCTCCGATTGAAGCGATACTTGGTTCCTCGGAAAGCTCTTGAGCAGAGGAGTCACTTCAGATATCTGCTCAAGCCAAATAACATTCACACACACACTCAGAAAAACCAAACCGCACAAAACACAAATTCTTGCACACACTCACAACACGCATGCAACGCACGAACATATGATGGGAGGCAGACAGACGTGAATGCGAATGGTAGCATCACTCAACAAACTCCCCCTCTGGCTGCCAACCATCATCCCACATGCCATAGCTCAAGCATGCATCCTCAATGCACACTCATCCCAGCAAGCTTCATGCCCTTCCAATGCTCAGATTCAGCCAGGCGCTTGGTGAGAATGTCAGCCGCCTGCTGATGGGTCTTCACAATCTCCAGCCGCACCTCCTTGTCCAGGAGCCTCCTCACCCAGTGCCACTTAGGCCTGATGTGTTTGGTCAGCCCATGAAGACAAGCATTCTTCGCTAGCTTCACCGCCGACTCATTGTCACAGAAAATCACAGTCGGCTCCCTCTGACCAACTCCAATCTCCTCCAACAAACGCCTCAGCCACACCACCTCCTTTGCCCCATGATGCAGGGCCATGTACTCTGTCTCACACGAGGACTGCCCCACCTCATTCTGCTTCTTACTACGCCAGCTCACTGCACCACCTCCGAACAGGCACACATAGCCTCCAATGCTGGTGCCATCCGCTTTCACCGAGTTGAAGCTAGCGTCAGTGTAGCAGGTCAGGAGCATCTCCCCCTTGCTCAAATCAGCTGCACTCCTCTGCAGCCTCTGCCTCACAGCACTGTACTCCAAACCCACTGATGCCGTTGCACTCACATAGCGGACCAACCTCTTGGCCGCTTCCAGCTGCTCATGACTGGGGCGTGAAACCACACTGGCAAGCCTGGATGTTGCAAAGGCAATGTCAGGCCGTGTGTGGTTAGCCGCATAGTTGAGTGCCCCAACCATGGAATGAAAAAGTTTCCTGTCACTCTCACCCACCACCTCCTCATCAGCACAGGGCTCTACAGTGAACCCCGAAGGCAGTGGGGTGGCTGGCTTTCCTCCAACTTGCAGCCCATACTTCTCAGCCAGCCCCTCACAATACTTTCTCTGGTGCAACCTCAACACTCCCTTGTCAAGGTCCCTCTCCACATGCATCCCTAAATAGTACTTCACATCTCCCATCTTGGAGCACTTAAACTGCATCTCCAGCATCTCCTCCACATGCTCAATCATTGCAGACGACTCAGAGAAGAGCAGGATGTCATCCACATACACCAGGAGCATGAGAAACTGCTCCTTCTCCTGCAGTAGGAACAAGCTGTGATCACACTCACTCTTCTTGAAACCCCCAGCCAGCAGAGTCTCCTCTAACTTGTGGTACCATGCACGAGGAGCCTGCTTCAGGCCATAGATGGCCTTCTTCAGCCTGCACACCCTGCCGCTCCCATCATCCAAACCCTCAGGCTGTAACATGTACAGCTCCTCCAGAATGATCCCATTGAGGAAGGCGGTGGTGATGTCCATCTGCTTCACCCGCCATCCACGGTATGCTGCCATTGCCAATGACACCCGAAGTGTTGTGCCTTTCCCCACAGGAGCATAGAGCTCGTTGAAGTCCTTTCCCTTTGTCTGCTGAAACCCCTTAGCCACAAGCCTTGACTTGTAGCGGGTCAGCGCCCCATCAGGTCCGTACTTGTGCCTGAAAATCAGCTTGGAAGAAATGGCCTTCTTCCCAGGTGGCAGCTCACACAGCTCCCACGTCTCATTCTCTAGCAGAGAATCATACTCCTCCTTCACACTCTGCTTCCACTTTTCAGCATCGGGCCCGCTCAATGCCTCAGCTAGCGTCTTGGGCTCAGGGACGGCTGCCCAGTAGCAGTGTGCTATCTCATCCTCATCACACTGCTCAGCCACACTCCCAGCCCTTACCACCTTTGGCTTGCCACGGCTTGCATAGGTCAGCCTGTTAGGAGGGCGCACATCCCTCCTAGGACGGTCAGCCGTACGTCCGGCACCTTGTGGAGCACCTTGCTCCTCCTGCTGCTGCGGCTGCTGCTGCTGTTGCTGCTGCTGCTGCTCCTCCACCTCAGGTTCTCCCCCATCCTCTGTCACCCCAGAGATCTCATTCTCAGAGACAGAAACCTCCACTTGCCTTGAAGGCCGCTGCACCTCATCGGCCTCGACAATTAGCGGTGTCGTTGGAAGCTTCTGCTGCTGCTGCTGCTTCCACTCCTTGTAGTACAAGGACTCAAGGAACTTCACATCCCTTGACACAGTCAGCTGCTGGCTGGTCAAGTCCCAAATCAGCCAGCCCTTGTGATCCTTAGCAAGCCCCAAGTGCACACCCCATCTCCCAGAAGCTTCCAGTTTTCCCCTCTTCTCCTTAGGCACATGAAACACCACCATGCACCCAAAGGCTCTCAGCATGTTCACAGCTGGTGCAATCCCATACCACTTGGTGTAGGGGACCCACTGCTTGTCCCCCACAGTCGCCAGCACCCTGTTCTTCACAACAACGACCTGCCGCAGTGCTGTCACCCAAAACGGATCCAGCAGCCCTGCACGCCCAAGGAGAGTGCGAGCACCTTCCTGCAGGGTCCGGTTGAACCGCTCAGCCACGCCATTCTGCTGAGGGTTGTAAGGCACTGTGAGCTGATGCTGGATCCCCTTCCGCTTCAGCTCCTTCTCAAAATCAGCGCCGATGAACTCTCCTCCGTTGTCAGTGCGGATCACCTTCACCTTGTGTCCGCTTTCCCTTTGTGCTCTCGGCATCCACTCCTTAAGAACAGCCGCTGCCACCTCCCCCTTAGTCTTGAGAGGGTACACCCACACCGCACGCGTGTGGTCGTCCACAATCGTCAAGAAGTAGCGGCTGCCCGAGAGAGAAAGGGCCCTCGTGGGGCCCACCACATCCATGTGCACTAGTTCAAGTGGTGCCTTGGCTGGTCCTGTGCTGCTGCTGAAGGGAAACTTCGTGAATTTGGTCTCAAGGCAGGTAGGGCAGCTCCCAATCTCCTTTGCTCCCCCCTTCACCTCCAGCCCCTTCAAGCACCCATCCTTTACCAACTTCTGCAGCATAGGAATGTTCACATGGCACAGCCTCTCATGCCACGTCTCCCAATCAGCCTCACCACTCCCAGATGAAGCCTTTGCCCATGCAGCTGTCGCATCCACACCAGCAAGCACCTCACCATGTGGCTGTTGTGGCTGCTGCACCTTCTTGACTGCATCCAGGGCCCCAGCAGTTGGTGCAGTCTCCTCTCCTCCCGCAGTTGCTTTAGCCGCTGCCGCTGCCTTTGCCGTTGCTGGTGGTTTCCCCTTCCAAGGGATGATGGGCAGCTGCCACAAGTCCTTGATGCAGCTGCTCTTCTCCTCCAAGTTCCACAGCAGCAACTTCCCAAGCTTTGCACGGCAGCTGGTTGGGCCGAAGGTAACTTCAGCCTTGCTCTTCTGCAGTCGGCGCACAGAAAGAAGGTTAGCGGACAAACCTTCAACCAACAGCACATTCCCAAGCCCCACAAGCTCTCCATTGGCTCCCATCACCTTGGCATTCCCAACACCAATCACAGGGAGCAAAGCACCTGAAGCGGCAGCCACAAACTTGATCTTCCCAGGAGGTTTTACCTCATCAAGCAAATCTGCCCGTGGGGTCATATGACTCGTGCAACCTGAATCGATCACCCAGTGAGTGAGGGGGTGCATCACAACCTTCCCAACTGAACCCACATCACCCCCACTCCCTTGCACATCCTCAACCATGAGGAACATCCCAGGGTGGGCTTTACCTTGTGCACCATCACCTTGTGCACCTGAACCTTGCACAGCGCCACCGCGTGCACGTTCACCACTTGGCGGCTTCATGCCTGGAGGGGCCCATCCCTCAGGCCGGCTGAAACACTTGAACCACGGGTGTCCAGCCTTCTTGCAGTACCAGCACGCACCCTCCATTCGGGTGCTCCCCCTGCCACTAGAGCTCCCATGCCCCTCATTGTAGTCACCTCGGCCTCTCCCTCTGCCAAAGCCTCTCCCACGGCCTCGGCCTCTCCCTCCCCCTCTTCCTCTGCTGCCTCCTGCAGCTCCATACCCCTCAGCAGTTTTGTTGGCAGCACCACCTCCCGTGTGGCGTCTGCGGAAGTCCTCCTGCAGAATCTGCTGCCGTAGCCACTCAGGCGTCCATTTGTCCTGCTGAACGTTGAGGGTGGGGATGAGGTTGTCCCACGAGTTGTCGAGCACCGAGATGATCTTGGTGCACTGTTGCATCTGCGACACTTCGCTGCCCGCCGCTGCCATCCTCGCATAGGTGTCCTTGATCTTGTCAAGGACCGGTTTCACATCATCTCCCGGTTTCATGGAGAGGGCAGCCAACTCCTTCTCCAACACAATCACCATCGGCAGCGTGTTGGGCTGAATCACGTCGCGTAGCAGCTTCCATGCCTTCGGTCCGGAATCATCCAACTCCACCAAATCCTTGATGTGCTGGAACATGTCGTTGTTGACCGATTGGAGGATGAGGTCGTACAGCACCGCGCTCTTCTCAATCCACCGATCGCGGGCATCTCCTTCCCCCGGCATCTTCTCCTCTCCCATTGCAATTTTCAGCAGCTTGTAGCGCTTGAAGGCGCTCCGCATCCGCCCGCTCCATTCCTCATAGTTGGAGCCATCCAAAGCTTCAATCTTGGATGGTGGCGGCTCACTCCTCTTCTCAGCTGCATCTCCACTCCCTTGATTCATCTCCTCTGCTCCCAATCAGAGGTTTCAGCTCCCCCTTTTGCTGGTCACAATGTAGATCCACACAATCTTCACAAGTGTCAGCGCCAACGAAATTTCGGCAGAGTTTCCCCTTAGCGGAAGTCACATCCAACCTCCAGAACTCCACTTAGGCATGCCCACAGGCCATGGTGGGTCTAGGAGGGTCTTCACACTTCAGTAGACTCCCCACAAGGTCCTTAATCACCTCTGATACCACTTGTTAGAGACTAAGGACGGAGTCTATGGAGATTAGGTGCCTAAATTTCTCAAAATCGTTGGTCCCTATTTCTGGACAGAATAGTTGCGCTCACAATAAACGCCGTCGACGAAACGTGCACAGTCTAAACTTCACTAAACTCATATATGTTGTAGCCCTACTCCGTGGCTACAATTCCCAAGTTGAAACGTATCAAGAGGTGAAGTAAATCTCGACTTATCAATTTCAGCGCACAGGGGGGTATGCTGCCATAAGAACTTAACTCAATCACAAAGTTCACACAAGTTCACACAAGAGAATTAGAGTAGCACCAAACCAGGTGGAAGGGATAAGGAGGACGAGAGGGAAGGTCCCAAGAGAGTCCCCAACCAAGGAAACCCCATGCCATACAATTCCCTTCCCCATAGGCAACCCAACTTTGACCTTTGTCACTATCCCAACCTCCACAATCCACCTCAACCCAACTTGGCCACACTTGCCAACCTGGTTTGGTTTCTCCCAACCATTTGGCAGCAACTACAGTAGAAAAGACGAATTTCCCAACCCCCAAAAGTCTGTACCCCATATTGAGTCAACCCCACAACTTCCCATAGTCACCACAACCAAATATCAAAAGCATACGAACTCCAACGTTCGTAACTTTCTAGTTCGTGCTCCGATTGAAGCGATACTTGGTTCCTCGGAAAGCTCTTGAGCAGAGGAGTCACTTCAGATATCTGCTCAAGCCAAATAACATTCACACACACACTCAGAAAAACCAAACCGCACAAAACACAAATTCTTGCACACACTCACAACACGCATGCAACGCACGAACATATGATGGGAGGCAGACAGACGTGAATGCGAATGGTAGCATCACTCAACAGTTCTTGCATTTTGCACACGCTAAGCCCTTTTTCTTGCAATTTTGCACTCGCTAGGCCCTTGTTCTTGCAATTTTGCACTAGCTAGGCCCTTGTTCTTGCAATTTTGCACACGCTAGGACCTTGTTCTTGCAATTTTGCACACGCTAGGCCTTTGTTCTTGCTATTTTGCACACACTAGGCCCTTGTTCTTGCAATTTTGCACACGCTAGGCCCTTTTTCTTGCTATTTTGCACACGCAAGGCCCTTGTTCTTGCAATTTTGCACACGCTAGGCCCTTGTTCTTGCAATTTTTCACACGCTAGGCCCTTGTTCTTGCAATTTTGAACACGCTAGGCCCTTGTTCTTGCAATTTTGCACACGCTAGGCCCTTGTTCTTGCAATTTTGCACTCGCTAGGCCCTTGTTCTTGCAATTTTGCACTCGCTAGGCCCTTGTTCTTGCAATTTTGCACTCGCTAGGCCCTTGTTCTTGAAATTTTGCACACGCTAGGCCCTTGTTCTTGCAATTTTGCACTCGCTAGGCCCTTGTTCTTGCAATTTTGCACACGCTAGGCCCTTGTTCTTGCAATTTTGCACACGCTAGGCCTTTGTTCTTGCAATTTTGCACACGCTAGGCCCTTGTTCTTGCAATTTTGCACTCGCTAGGCCCTTGTTCTTGCAATTTTGCACTCGCTAGGCACTTGGTCTTGCAATTTTGCACTCGCTATGCACTTGGTCTTGCAATTTTGCACTCGCTATGCACTTGTTCTTGCAATTCTGCACTCGCTAGGCCTCTGTTCTTGCAATTTTGCACACGCTAGGCCCTTGTTCTTGCAATTTTACCCTCGCTAGGCTCTTGTTCTTGCAATTTTGCACTCGCTAGGCCCTTGTTCTTGCAATTTTGCACTCGCTAGGCACTTGGTCTTGCAATTTTGCACTCGCTAGGCAGTTGTTCTTGCAATTTTGCACTCGCTAGGCACTTGTTCTTGCAATTTTGCACTCGCTAGGCCCTTGTTCTTGCAATTTTGCCCACGCTAGGCACTTGTTCTTGCAATTTTGCACTTCCTAGGCCCTTGTTCTTGCTATTTCTCACTTGCTATGCCCTTGTTCTTGCAATTTGAACATGCTAGGCCCTTGTTCTTGCAATTTTGCACACGCTAGGCCCTTGTTCTTGCAATTTTGCACAAGCTAGGCCCTTGTTCTTGCAATTTTGCACACGCTAGGCCTTTGTTCTTGCAATTTTGCACACGCTAGGCCCTTGTTCTTGCATTTTTGCACACGCTAGGCCCTTGTTCTTGCAATTTTGCACATGCCAGGCCCTTGTTCTTGCAATTTTGCACACGCTAGGCCCTTGTTCTTGTAATTTTGCACAAGCTAGGCCCTTGTTCTTGCAATTTTGCAAACGCTAGGCCCTTGTTCTTGCATTTTGCACACGCTAGGCCCTCGTTCTTGCAATTTTGCACTCGCTATGCCCTTGTTCTTGCAATTTTGCACACGCTAGGCCCTTGTTCTTGCAATTTTGCACACGCTAGGCCCTTGTTCTTGCTATTTTGCACACGCTAGGCCCTTGTTCTTGCAATTTTGCACACGCTAGGCCCTTGTTCTTGCTATTTTGCACACGCTAGGCCCTTGTTCTTGCTATTTTGCACACGCTAGGCCCTTGTTCTTGCATTTTGCACACGCTAGGCCCTTTTTCTTGCAATTTTGCACTCGCTAGGCCCTTGTTCTTGCAATTTTGCACTAGCTAGGCCCTTGTTCTTGCAATTTTGCACACGCTAGGACCTTGTTCTTGCAATTTTGCACACGCTAGGCCCTTGTTCTTGCTATTTTGCACACGCTAGGCCCTTGTTTTTGCAATTTTGCACACGCAGGCCCTTTTTCTTGCTATTTTGCACACGCTAGGCCCTTGTTCTTGCAATTTTGCACACGCTAGGCCCTTGTTCTTGCAATCTTTCACACGCTAGGCCCTTGTTCTTGCAATTTTGAACACGCTAGGCCCTTGTTCTTGCAATTTTGCACACGCTAGGCCCTTGTTCTTGCAATTTTGCACTCGCTAGGCCCTTGTTCTTGCAATTTTGCACTCGCTAGGCCCTTGTTCTTGCAATTTTGCACTCGCTAGGCCCTTGTTCTTGAAATTTTGCACACGCTAGGCCCTTGTTCTTGCAATTTGAACATGCTAGGCCCTTGTTCTTGCAATTTTGCACATGCTAGGCCCTTGTTCTTGCAATTTTGCACTAGCTAGGCCCTTGTTCTTGCAATTTTGCACACGCTAGGCCTTTGTTCTTGCAATTTTGCACACGCTAGGCCCTTGTTCTTGCATTTTTGCACACGCTAGGCCCTTGTTCTTGCAATTTTGCACATGCCAGGCCCTTGTTCTTGCAATTTTGCACACGCTAGGCCCTTGTTCTTGTAATTTTGCACAAGCTAGGCCCTTGTTCTTGCAATTTTGCACACGCTAGGCCCTTGTTCTTGCATTTTGCACACGCTAGGCCCTCGTTCTTGCAATTTTGCTCTTGCTATGCCCTTGTTCTTGCAATTTTGCACACGCTAGGCCCTTGTTCTTGCAATTTTGCACACGCTAGGCCCTTGTTCTTGCAATTTTGCACACGCTAGGCCCTTGTTCTTGCAATTTTGCACACGCTAGGCCCTTGTTCTTGCTATTTTGCACACGCTAGGCCCTTGTTCTTGCAATTTTGCACACGCTAGGCCCTTGTTCTTGCTATTTTGCACACGCTAGGCCCTTGTTCTTGCTATTTTGCACACGCTAGACCCTTGTTCTTGCATTTTGCACACGCTAGGCCCTTGTTCTTGCAATTTTGCACTCGCTAGGGCCCTTGTTCTTGCAATTTTGCACAAGCTAGGCCCTTGTTCTTGCAATTTTGCACACGCTAGGCCCTTGTTCTTGCATTTTTGCACACGCTAGGCCCTTGTTCTTGCAATTTTGCACATGCCAGGCCCTTGTTCTTGCAATTTTGCACACGCTAGGCCCTTGTTCTTGTAATTTTGCACAAGCTAGGCCCTTGTTCTTGCAATTTTGCACACGCTAGGCCCTTGTTCTTGCATTTTGCACACGGTAGGCCCTCGTTCTTGCAATTTTGCACTCGCTATGCCCTTGTTCTTGCAATTTTGCACACGCTAGGCCCTTGTTCTTGCAATTTTGCACACGCTAGGCCCTTGTTCTTGCTATTTTGCACACGCTAGGCCCTTGTTCTTGCAATTTTGCACACGCTAGGCCCTTGTTCTTGCTATTTTGCACACGCTAGGCCCTTGTTCTTGCTATTTTGCACACGCTAGGCCCTTGTTCTTGCATTTTGCACACGCTAGGCCCTTTTTCTTGCAATTTTGCACTCGCTAGGCCCTTGTTCTTGCAATTTTGCACTAGCTAGGCCCTTGTTCTTGCAATTTTGCTCACGCTAGGACCTTGTTCTTGCAATTTTGCACACGCTAGGCCCTTGTTCTTGCTATTTTGCACACGCTAGGCCCTTGTTTTTGCAATTTTGCACACGCTAGGCCCTTTTTCTTGCTATTTTGCACACGCTAGGCCCTTGTTCTTGCAATTTTGCACACGCTAGGCCCTTGTTCTTGCAATCTTTCACACGCTAGGCCCTTGTTCTTGCAATTTTGAACACGCTAGGCCCTTGTTCTTGCAATTTTGCACACGCTAGGCCCTTGTTCTTGCAATTTTGCACTCGCTAGGCCCTTGTTCTTGCAATTTTGCACTCGCTAGGCCCTTGTTCTTGCAATTTTGCACTCGCTAGGCCCTTGTTCTTGAAATTTTGCACACGCTAGGCCCTTGTTCTTGCAATTTGAACATGCTAAGCCCTTGTTCTTGCAAGTTTGCACACGCTAGGCCCTTGTTCTTGCAATTTTGCACTAGCTAGGCCCTTGTTCTTGCAATTTTGCACACGCGAGGCCTTTGTTCTTGCAATTTTGCACACGCTAGGCCCTTGTTCTTGCATTTTTGCACACGCTAGGCCCTTGTTCTTGCAATTTTGCACATGCCAGGCCCTTGTTCTTGCAATTTTGCACACGCTAGGCCCTTGTTCTTGTAATTTTGCACAAGCTAGGCCCTTGTTCTTGCAATTTTGCACACGCTAGGCCCTTGTTCTTGCATTTTGCACACGCTAGGCCCTCGTTCTTGCAATTTTGCTCTTGCTATGCCCTTGTTCTTGCAATTTTGCACACGCTAGGCCCTTGTTCTTGCAATTTTGCACACGCTAGGCCCTTGTTCTTGCAATTTTGCACACGCTAGGCCCTTGTTCTTGCAATTTTGCACACGCTAGGCCCTTGTTCTTGCTATTTTGCACACGCTAGGCCCTTGTTCTTGCAATTTTGCACACGCTAGGCCCTTGTTCTTGCTATTTTGCACACGCTAGGCCCTTGTTCTTGCTATTTTGCACACGCTAGACCCTTGTTCTTGCATTTTGCACACGCTAGGGCCCTTGTTCTTGCAATTTTGCACTCGCTAGGCCCTTGTTCTTGCAATTTTGCACAAGCTAGGCCCTTGTTCTTGCAATTTTGCACACGCTAGGCCCTTGTTCTTGCATTTTTGCACACGCTAGGCCCTTGTTCTTGCAATTTTGCACATGCCAGGCCCTTGTTCTTGCAATTTTGCACACGCTAGGCCCTTGTTCTTGTAATTTTGCACAAGCTAGGCCCTTGTTCTTGCAATTTTGCACACGCTAGGCCCTTGTTCTTGCATTTTGCACACGGTAGGCCCTCGTTCTTGCAATTTTGCACTCGCTATGCCCTTGTTCTTGCAATTTTGCACACGCTAGGCCCTTGTTCTTGCAATTTTGCACACGCTAGGCCCTTGTTCTTGCTATTTTGCACACGCTAGGCCCTTGTTCTTGCAATTTTGCACACGCTAGGCCCTTGTTCTTGCTATTTTGCACACGCTAGGCCCTTGTTCTTGCTATTTTGCACACGCTAGGCCCTTGTTCTTGCATTTTGCACACGCTAGGGCCCTTTTTCTTGCAATTTTGCACTCGCTAGGCCCTTGTTCTTGCAATTTTGCACTAGCTAGGCCCTTGTTCTTGCAATTTTGCTCACGCTAGGACCTTGTTCTTGCAATTTTGCACACGCTAGGCCCTTGTTCTTGCTATTTTGCACACGCTAGGCCCTTGTTTTTGCAATTTTGCACACGCTAGGCCCTTTTTCTTGCTATTTTGCACACGCTAGGCCCTTGTTCTTGCAATTTTGCACACGCTAGGCCCTTGTTCTTGCAATCTTTCACACGCTAGGCCCTTGTTCTTGCAATTTTGAACACGCTAGGCCCTTGTTCTTGCAATTTTGCACACGCTAGGCCCTTGTTCTTGCAATTTTGCACTCGCTAGGCCCTTGTTCTTGCAATTTTGCACTCACTAGGCCCTTGTTCTTGCAATTTTGCACTCGCTAGGCCCTTGTTCTTGAAATTTTGCACACGCTAGGCCCTTGTTCTTGCAATTTGAACATGCTAAGCACTTGTTCTTGCAATTTTGCACACGCTAGGCCCTTGTTCTTGCAATTTTGCACTAGCTAGGCCCTTGTTCTTGCAATTTTGCACACGCTAGGCCTTTGTTCTTGCAATTTTGCACACGCTAGGCCCTTGTTCTTGCATTTTTGCACACGCTAGGCCCTTGTTCTTGCAATTTTGCACATGCCAGGCCCTTGTTCTTGCAATTTTGCACACGCTAGGCCCTTGTTCTTGTAATTTTGCACAAGCTAGGCCCTTGTTCTTGCAATTTTGCACACGCTAGGCCCTTGTTCTTGCATTTTGCACACGCTAGGCCCTCGTTCTTGCAATTTTGCACTCGCTATGCCCTTGTTCTTGCAATTTTGCACACGCTAGGCCCTTGTTCTTGCAATTTTGCACACGCTAGGCCCTTGTTCTTGCTATTTTGCACACGCTAGGCCCTTGTTCTTGCAATTTTGCACACGCTAGGCCCTTGTTCTTGCTATTTTGCACACGCTAGGCCCTTGTTCTTGCTATTTTGCACACGCTAGGCCCTTGTTCTTGCATTTTGCACACGCTAGGCCCTTTTTCTTGCAATTTTGCACTCGCTAGGCCCTTGTTCTTGCAATTTTGCACTAGCTAGGCCCCTGTTCTTGCAATTTTGCACACGCTAGGACCTTGTTCTTGCAATTTTGCACACGCTAGGCCCTTGTTCTTGCTATTTTGCACACGCTAGGCCCTTGTTCTTGCAATTTTGCACACGCTAGGCCCTTTTTCTTGCTATTTTGCACACGCTAGGCCCTTGTTCTTGCAATTTTGCACACGCTAGGCCCTTGTTCTTGCAATTTTTCACACGCTAGGCCCTTGTTCTTGCAATTTTGAACACGCTAGGCCCTTGTTCTTGCAATTTTGCACAAGCTAGGCCCTTGTTCTTGCAATTTTGCACTCGCTAGGCCCTTGTTCTTGCAATTTTGCACTCGCTAGGCCCTTGTTCTTGCAATTTTGCACTCGCTAGGCCCTTGTTCTTGAAATTTTGCACACGCTAGGCCCTTGTTCTTGCAATTTTGCACTCGCTAGGCCTTTGTTCTTGCAATTTTGCACACGCTAGGCCCTTGTTCTTGCAATTTTGCACACGCTAGGCCCTTGTTCTTGCAATTTTGCACTCGCTAGGCCCTTGTTCTTGCAATTTTGCTCTTGCTAGGCACTTGGTCTTGCAATTTTGCACTCGCTATGCACTTGTTCTTGCAATTTTGCACTCGCTAGGCACTTGTTCTTGCAATTCTGCACTCACTAGGCCTCTGTTCTTGCAATTTTGCACACCCTAGGCCCTTGTTCTTGCAATTTTACCCTCGCTAGGCTCTTGTTCTTGCAATTTTGCACTCGCTAGGCCCTTGTTCTTGCAATTTTGCACTCGCTAGGCACTTGGTCTTGCAAATTTGCACTCGCTAGGCACTTGTTCTTGCAATTTTGCACTCGCTAGGCACTTGTTCTTGCAATTTTGCACTCGCTAGGCCCTTGTTCTTGCAATTTTGCCCACGCTAGGCCCTTGTTCTTGCAATTTTGCACTTCCTAGGCCCTTGTTCTTGCTATTTCTCACTTGCTAGGCCCTTGTTCTTGCAATTTGAACATGCTAGGCCCTTTTTCTTGCAATTTTGCACACGCTAGGCCCTTGTTCTTGCTATTTTGCACACGCTAGGCCCTTGTTCTTGCAATTTTGCACACGCTAGGCCTTTGTTCTTGCAATTTTGCACACGCTAGGCCCTTGTTCTTGCATTTTTGCACACGCTAGGCCCTTGTTCTTGCAATTTTGCACATGCCAGGCCCTTGTTCTTGCAATTTTGCACACGCTAGGCCCTTGTTCTTGTAATTTTGCACAAGCTAGGCCCTTGTTATTGCAATTTTGCACACGCTAGGCCCTTGTTCTTGCATTTTGCACACGCTAGGCCCTTGTTCTTGCAATTTTGCACACGCTAGGCCCTTGTTCTTGCTATTTTGCACACGCTAGGCCCTTGTTCTTGCAATTTTGCACACGCTAGGCCCTTGTTCTGTTAGAGATTAAGGACGGAGTCTATGAAGATTAGGGGCTGAAATATCTCAAAATCGTCAACTACAATTCTGGACAGAAAAGTCGTCGTCACAAGAAACGTCGTCGACGAAAGGTCCACAGTTAGAATTCGTTCAAACTCGAGTATGTTGTAGCCCTTGACCGTGGCTATCTTTCCCAATTTGAATAGTATCAGAATATGGAGTATAACTCGAGTTATAAACTTCGGCGCACTAGGGGGTATGCTGCCATAGAAAACGTAACTCAATCACAATGATCTCACAAGTTCACACAAGAAAGTTAGAGTAGCAATAGAACCAGGTAGGAGGGGATGAGGAGGACGAGAGGGAAGGTCCCAAGAGAGTCCCCAACCAAGGAAACCCCATGCCATACAATTCCCTTCCCCATAGGCAACCCAACTTTGACCTTTGTCACTATCCCAACCTCCACAATCCACCTCAACCCAACTTGGCCACACTTGCCAACCTGGTTTGGTTTCTCCCAACCATTTGGCAGCAACTACAGTAGAAAAGACGAATTTCCCAACCCCCAAAAGTCTGTACCCCATATTGAGTCAACCCCACAACTTCCCATAGTCACCACAACCAAATATCAAAAGCATACGAACTCCAACGTTCGTAACTTTCTAGTTCGTGCTCCGATTGAAGCGATACTTGGTTCCTCGGAAAGCTCTTGAGCAGAGGAGTCACTTCAGATATCTGCTCAAGCCAAATAACATTCACACACACACTCAGAAAAACCAAACCGCACAAAACACAAATTCTTGCACACACTCACAACACGCATGCAACGCACGAACATATGATGGGAGGCAGACAGACGTGAATGCGAATGGTAGCATCACTCAACAAACTCCCCCTCTGGCTGCCAACCATCATCCCACATGCCATAGCTCAAGCATGCATCCTCAATGCACACTCATCCCAGCAAGCTTCATGCCCTTCCAATGCTCAGATTCAGCCAGGCGCTTGGTGAGAATGTCAGCCGCCTGCTGATGGGTCTTCACAATCTCCAGCCGCACCTCCTTGTCCAGGAGCCTCCTCACCCAATGCCACTTAGGCCTGATGTGCTTCGTCAGCCCATGAAGGCAAGCATTCTTAGCAAGCTTCACAGCCGACTCGTTGTCACAGAAAATCACAGTTGGCTCCTTTTGGCACACTCCGATCTCCTCCAACAAACGCCTCAGCCACACCACCTCCTTTGCCCCATGATGCAGAGCCATGTACTCTGTCTCACACGAGGACTGCCCCACCTCGTTCTGCTTCTTGCTGCGCCAGCTCACTGCACCACCTCCAAACAGGCACACATAGCCTCCAATGCTGGTGCCATCCGCCTTCACAGAGTTGAAGCTAGCGTCGGTGTAGCAGGTCAGGAGCATCTCCCCCTTGCCCAAATCAGCTGCACCCCTCTGCAGCCTCTGTCGCACAGCACTGTACTCCAAGCCCACTAATGCCGTAGCGCTCACATAGCGGACCAACCTCTTGGCCGCTTCCAGCTGCTCATGACTGGGGCGTGAAACCACACTTGCAAGCCTGGATGTAGCAAAGGCAATGTCAGGCCGCGTGTGGTTAGCCGCATAATTGAGTGCCCCCACCATGGAATGAAACAGCTTCCTGTCACTCTCACCCACCACCTCCTCTTCAGCACAGGGCTCCACAGTGAACCCCGAAGGCAGTGGGGTGGCTGGCTTTCCTCCATCTTGCAGCCCATACTTCTCAGCCAGCCCCTCACAATACTTTCTCTGGTGCAACCTCAACACTCCCTTGTCAAGGTCCCTCTCCACATGCATGCCCAAATAGTACTTCACATCTCCCATCTTGGAGCACTTAAACTGCATCTCCAGCATCTCCTCCACATGCTCAATCATTGCAGACGACTCAGAGAAGAGCAGGATGTCATCCACATACACCAGGAGCATGAGAAACTGCTCCTTCTCCTGCAGCAGGAACAAGCTGTGATCACACTCACTCTTCTTGAAACCCCCAGCCAGCAGAGTCTCCTCTAACTTGTGGTACCATGCACGAGGAGCCTGCTTCAGGCCATAGATGGCCTTCTTCAGCCTGCACACCCTGCCGCTCCCATCATCCAAACCCTCAGGCTGTAACATGTACAGCTCCTCCAGAATGATCCCATTGAGGAAGGCGGTGGTGATGTCCATCTGCTTCACCCGCCATCCACGGTATGCTGCCATTGCCAATGACACCCGAAGTGTTGTGCCTTTCCCCACAGGAGCATAGAGCTCGTTGAAGTCCTTTCCCTTTGTCTGCTGAAACCCCTTAGCCACAAGCCTTGACTTGTAGCGGGTCAGCGCCCCATCAGGTCCGTACTTGTGCCTGAAAATCAGCTTGGAAGAAGTGGCCTTCTTCCCAGGTGGCAGCTCACACAGCTCCCACGTCTCATTCTCTAGCAGAGAATCATACTCCTCCTTCACACTCTGCTTCCACTTTTCAGCATCGGGCCCGCTCAATGCCTCAGCTAGCGTCTTGGGCTCAGGGACGGCTGCCCAGTAGCAGTGTGCTATCTCATCCTCATCACACTGCTCAGCCACACTCCCAGCCCTTACCACCTTTGGCTTGCCACGGCTTGCATAGGTCAGCCTGTTAGGAGGGCGCACATCCCTCCTAGGACGGTCAGCCGTACGTCCGGCACCTTGTGGAGCACCTTGCTCCTCCTGCTGCTGCGGCTGCTGCTGCTGTTGCTGCTGCTGCTGCTCCTCCACCTCAGGTTCTCCCCCATCCTCTGTCACCCCAGAGATCTCATTCTCAGAGACAGAAACCTCCACTTGCCTTGAAGGCCGCTGCACCTCATCGGCCTCGACAATTAGCGGTGTCGTTGGAAGCTTCTGCTGCTGCTGCTGCTTCCACTCCTTGTAGTACAAGGACTCAAGGAACTTCACATCCCTTGACACAGTCAGCTGCTGGCTGGTCAAGTCCCAAATCAGCCAGCCCTTGTGATCCTTAGCAAGCCCCAAGTGCACACCCCATCTCCCAGAAGCTTCCAGTTTTCCCCTCTTCTCCTTAGGCACATGAAACACCACCATGCACCCAAAGGCTCTCAGCATGTTCACAGCTGGTGCAATCCCATACCACTTGGTGTAGGGGACCCACTGCTTGTCCCCCACAGTCGCCAGCACCCTGTTCTTCACAACAACGACCTGCCGCAGTGCTGTCACCCAAAACGGATCCGGCAGCCCTGCACGCCCAAGGAGAGTGCGAGCACCTTCCTGCAGGGTCCGGTTGAACCGCTCAGCCACGCCATTCTGCTGAGGGTTGTAAGGCACTGTGAGCTGATGCTGGATCCCCTTCCGCTTCAGCTCCTTCTCAAAATCAGCGCCGATGAACTCTCCTCCGTTGTCAGTGCGGATCACCTTCACCTTGTGTCCGCTTTCCCTTTGTGCTCTCGGCATCCACTCCTTAAGAACAGCCGCTGCCACCTCCCCCTTAGTCTTGAGAGGGTACACCCACACCGCACGCGTGTGGTCGTCCACAATCGTCAAGAAGTAGCGGCTGCCCGAGAGAGAAAGGGCCCTCGTGGGGCCCACCACATCCATGTGCACTAGTTCAAGTGGTGCCTTGGCTGGTCCTGTGCTGCTGCTGAAGGGAAACTTCGTGAATTTGGTCTCAAGGCAGGTAGGGCAGCTCCCAATCTCCTTTGCTCCCCCCTTCACCTCCAGCCCCTTCAAGCACCCATCCTTTACCAACTTCTGCAGCATAGGAATGTTCACATGGCACAGCCTCTCATGCCACGTCTCCCAATCAGCCTCACCACTCCCAGATGAAGCCTTTGCCCATGCAGCTGTCGCATCCACACCAGCAAGCACCTCACCATGTGGCTGTTGTGGCTGCTGCACCTTCTTGACTGCATCCAGGGCCCCAGCAGTTGGTGCAGTCTCCTCTCCTCCCGCAGTTGCTTTAGCCGCTGCCGCTGCCTTTGCCGTTGCTGGTGGTTTCCCCTTCCAAGGGATGATGGGCAGCTGCCACAAGTCCTTGATGCAGCTGCTCTTCTCCTCCAAGTTCCACAGCAGCAACTTCCCAAGCTTTGCACGGCAGCTGGTTGGGCCGAAGGTAACTTCAGCCTTGCTCTTCTGCAGCCGGCGCACAGAAAGAAGGTTAGCGGACAAACCTTCAACCAACAGCACATTCCCAAGCCCCACAAGCTCTCCATTGGCTCCCATCACCTTGGCATTTCCAACACCAATCACAGGGAGCAAAGCACCTGAAGCGGCAGCCACAAACTTGATCTTCCCAGGAGGTTTTACCTCATCAAGCAAATCTGCCCGTGGGGTCATATGACTCGTGCAACCTGAATCGATCACCCAGTGAGTGAGGGGGTGCATCACAACCTTCCCAACTGAACCCACATCACCCCCACTCCCTTGCACATCCTCAACCATGAGGAACATCCCAGGGTCGGCTTTACCTTGTGCACCATCACCTTGTGCACCTGAACCTTGCACAGCGCCACCGCGTGCACGTTCACCACTTGGCGGCTTCATGCCTGGAGGGGCCCATCCCTCAGGCCGGCTGAAACACTTGAACCACGGGTGTCCAGCCTTCTTGCAGTACCAGCACGCACCCTCCATTCGGGTGCTCCCCCTGCCACCAGAGCTCCCATGCCCCTCATTGTAGTCACCTCGGCCTCTCCCTCTGCCAAAGCCTCTCCCACGGCCTCGGCCTCTCCCTCCCCCTCTTCCTCTGCTGCCTCCTGCAGCTCCATACCCCTCAGCAGTTTTGTTGGCAGCACCACCTCCCGTGTGGCGTCTGCGGAAGTCCTCCTGCAGAATCTGCTGCCGTAGCCACTCAGGCGTCCATTTGTCCTGCTGAACGTTGAGGGTGGGGATGAGGTTGTCCCACGAGTTGTCGAGCACCGAGATGATCTTGGTGCACTGTTGCATCTGCGACACTTCGCTGCCCGCCGCTGCCATCCTCGCATAGGTGTCCTTGATCTTGTCAAGGACCGGTTTCACATCATCTCCCGGTTTCATGGAGAGGGCAGCCAACTCCTTCTCCAACACAATCACCATCGGCAGCGTGTTGGGCTGAATCACGTCGCGTAGCAGCTTCCGTGCCTTCGGTCCGGAATCATCCAACTCCACCAAATCCTTGATGTGCTGGAACATGTCGTTGTTGACCGATTGGAGGATGAGGTCGTACAGCACCGCGCTCTTCTCAATCCACCGATCGCGGGCATCTCCTTCCCCCGGCATCTTCTCCTCTCCCATTGCAATTTTCAGCAGCTTGTAGCGCTTGAAGGCGCTCCGCATCCGCCCGCTCCATTCCTCATAGTCCATCCAAAGCTTCAATCTTGGATGGTGGCGGCTCACTCCTCTTCTCAGCTGCATCTCCACTCCCTTGATTCATCTCCTCTGCTCCCAATCAGAGGTTTCAGCTCCCCCTTTTGCTGGTCACAATGTAGATCCACACAATCTTCACAAGTGTCAGCGCCAACGAAATTTCGGCAGAGTTTCCCCTTAGCGGAAGTCACATCCAACCTCCAGAACTCCACTTAGGCACGCCCACAGGCCATGGTGGGTCTAGGAGGGTCTTCACACTTCAGTAGACTCCCCACAAGGTCCTTAATTGCTCTGATACCACTTGTTAGAGATTAAGGACGGAGTCTATGAAGATTAGGGGCTGAAATATCTCAAAATCGTCAACTACAATTCTGGACAGAAAAGTCGTCGTCACAAGAAACGTCTTCGACGAAAGGTCCACAGTTAGAATTCGTTCAAACTCGAGTATGTTGTAGCCCTTGACCGTGGCTATCTTTCCCAATTTGAATAGTATCAGAATATGGAGTATAACTCGAGTTATGAACTTCGGCGCACTAGGGGGTATGCTGCCATAGAAAACGTAACTCAATCACAATGATCTCACAAGTTCACACAAGAAAGTTAGAGTAGCAATAGAACCAGGTAGGAGGGGATGAGGAGGACGAGAGGGAAGGTCCCAAGAGAGTCCCCAACCAAGGAAACCCCATGCCATACAATTCCCTTCCCCATAGGCAACCCAACTTTGACCTTTGTCACTATCCCAACCTCCACAATCCACCTCAACCCAACTTGGCCACACTTGCCAACCTGGTTTGGTTTCTCCCAACCATTTGGCAGCAACTACAGTAGAAAAGACGAATTTCCCAACCCCCAAAAGTCTGTACCCCATATTGAGTCAACCCCACAACTTCCCATAGTCACCACAACCAAATATCAAAAGCATACGAACTCCAACGTTCGTAACTTTCTAGTTCGTGCTCCGATTGAAGCGATACTTGGTTCCTCGGAAAGCTCTTGAGCAGAGGAGTCACTTCAGATATCTGCTCAAGCCAAATAACATTCACACACACACTCAGAAAAACCAAACCGCACAAAACACAAATTCTTGCACACACTCACAACACGCATGCAACGCACGAACATATGATGGGAGGCAGACAGACGTGAATGCGAATGGTAGCATCACTCAACATGTTCTTGCAATTTTGCACACGCTAGGCCCTTGTTCTTGCAATTTTGCACAAGCTAGGCCCTTGTTCTTGCAATTTTGCACACGCTAGGCCTTTGTTCTTGCAATTTTGCACACGCTAGGCCCTTGTTCTTTCATTTTTGCACACGCTAGGCCCTTGTTCTTGCAATTTTGCACATGCCAGGCCCTTGTTCTTGCAATTTTGCACACGCTAGGCCCTTGTTCTTGTAATTTTGCACAAGCTAGGCCCTTGTTCTTGCAATTTTGCACACGCTAGGCCCTTGTTCTTGCATTTTGCACACGCTAGGGCCCTCGTTCTTGCAATTTTGCACTCGCTATGCCCTTGTTCTTGCAATTTTGCACACGCTAGGCCCTTGTTCTTGCAATTTTGCACACGCTAGGCCCTTGTTCTTGCTATTTTGCACACGCTAGGCCCTTGTTCTTGCAATTTTGCACACGCTAGGCCCTTGTTCTTGCTATTTTGCACACGCTAGGCCCTTGTTCTTGCTATTTTGCACACGCTAGGCCCTTGTTCTTGCATTTTGCACACGCTAGGCCCTTTTTCTTGCAATTTTGCACTAGCTAGGCCCTTGTTCTTGCAATTTTGCACACGCTAGGCCCTTTTTCTTGCAATTTTGCACACGCTAGGCCCTTGTTCTTGCTATTTTGCACACGCTAGGCCCTTGTTCTTGCAATTTTGCACACGCTAGGCCCTTGTTCTTGCATTTTGCACACGCTAGGCCCTCGTTCTTGCAATTTTGCACTCGCTATGCCCTTGTTCTTGCAATTTTGCACACGCTAGGCCCTTGTTCTTGCAATTTTGCACATGCTAGGCCCTTGTTCTTGCTATTTTGCACACGCTAGGCCCTTGTTCTTGCAATTTTGCACACGCTAGGCCCTTGTTCTTGCTATTTTGCACACGCTAGGCCCTTGTTCTTGCTATTTTGCACACGCTAGGCCCTTGTTCTTGCATTTTGCACACGCTAGGCCCTTTTTCTTGCAATTTTGCACTCGCTCTTGCAATTTTGCACTCGCTCTTGCAATTTTGCACTCGCTAGGCACTTGTTCTTGCAATTTTGCACTCGCTAGGCACTTGTTCTTGCAATTTTGCACTCGCTAGGCCCTTGTTCTTGCAATTTTGCACACGCTAGGCCCTTGTTCTTGCAATTTTGCACTTCCTAGGCCCTTGTTCTTGCTATTTCTCACTTGCTAGGCCCTTGTTCTTGCAATCTGAACATGCTAGGCCCTTGTTCTTGCAATTTTGCACACGCTAGGCCCTTGTTCTTGCAATTTTGCACTCGCTAGGCACTTGGTCTTGCAATTTTGCACTCGCTAGGCACTTGTTCTTGCAATTTTGCACTCGCTAGGCACTTGTTCTTGCAATTCTGCACTCGCTAGGCCTCTGTTCTTGCAATTTTGCACACGCTAGGCCCTTGTTCTTGCAGTTTTGCCCTCGCTAGGCTCTTGTTCTTGCAATTTTGCACTCGCTAGGCACTTGGTCTTGCAATTTTGCACTCGCTAGGCACTTGTTCTTGCAATTTTGCACTCGCTAGGCACTTGTTCTTGCAATTTTGCACTCGCTAGGCCCTTGTTCTTGCAATTTTGCACACGCTAGGCCCTTGTTCTTGCAATTTTGCACTTCCTAGGCCCTTGTTCTTGCTATTTCTCACTTGCTAGGCCCTTGTTCTTGCAATTTGAAAATGCTAGGCCCTTGTTCTTGCAATTTTGCACACGCTAGGCCCTTGTTCTTGCAATTTTGCACTCGCTAGGCACTTGGTCTTGCAATTTTGCACTCGCTAGGCACTTGTTCTTGCAATTTTGCACTCGCTAGGCACTTGTTCTTGCAATTCTGCACTCGCTAGGCCTCTGTTCTTGCAATTTTGCACACGCTAGGCCCTTGTTCTTGCAGTTTTGCCCTCGCTAGGCTCTTGTTCTTGCAATTTTGCACTCGCTAGGCCCTTGTTCTTGCAATTTTGCACTCGCTAGGCACTTGGTCTTGCAATTTTGCACTCACTAGGCACTTGTTCTTGCAATTTTGCACTCGCTAGGCACTTGTTCTTGCAATTCTGCACTCGCTAGGCCTCTGTTCTTGCAATTTTGCACACGCTAGGCCCTTGTTCTTGCAGTTTTGCCCTAGCTAGGCTCTTGTTCTTGCAATTTTGCACTCGCTAGGCCCTTGTTCTTGCAATTTTGCACTCGCTAGGCACTTGGTCTTGCAATTTTGCACTCCCTAGGCACTTGTTTTTGCAATTTTGCACTCGCTAGGCCCTTGTTCTTGCAATTTTGCACACGCTAGGCCCTTGTTCTTGCAATTTTGCACTTCCTAGGCCCTTGTTCTTGCTATTTCTCACTTGCTAGGCCCTTGTTCTTGCAATTTGAACATGCTAGGCCCTTGTTCTTGCAATTTTGCACATGCTAGGCCCTTGTTCTTACAATTTTGCACAAGCTAGGCCCTTGTTCTTGCAATTTTGCACATGCTAGGCCTTTGTTCTTGCAATTTTGCACACGCTAGGCCCTTGTTCTTGCATTTTTGCACACGCTAGGCCCTTGTTCTTGCAATTTTGCACACGCCAGGCCCTTGTTCTTGCAATTTTGCACACGCTAGGCCTTGTTCTTGTAATTTTGCACAGGCTAGGCCACTGTTCTTGCAATTTTGCACACGCTAGGCCCTTGTTCTTGCAATTTTGCACACGCTAGGCCCTTGTTCTTGCAATTTTGCACACGCTAGGCCCTTGTTCTTGCTATTTTGCACACGCTAGGCCCTTGTTCTTGCAATTTTGCACACGCTAGGCCCTTGTTCTTGCTATTTTGCACACGCTAGGCCCTTGTTCTTGCTATTTTGCACACGCTAGGCCCTTTTTCTTGCAATTTTGCACTCGCTCTTGCAATTTTGCACTCGCTAGGCACTTGTTCTTGCAATTTTGCACTCGCTAGGCACTTGTTCTTGCAATTTTGCGCTCGCTAGGCCCTTGTTCTTGCAATTTTGCACACGCTAGGCCCTTGTTCTTGCAATTTTGCACTTCCTAGGCCCTTGTTCTTGCTATTTCTCACTTGCTAGGCCCTTGTTCTTGCAATCTGAACATGCTAGGCCCTTGTTCTTGCAATTTTGCACACGCTAGGCCCTTGTTCTTGCAATTTTGCACTCGCTAGGCACTTGGTCTTGCAATTTTGCACTCGCTAGGCACTTGTTCTTGCAATTTTGCACTCGCTAGGCACTTGTTCTTGCAATTCTGCACTCGCTAGGCCTCTGTTCTTGCAATTTTGCACACGCTAGGCCCTTGTTCTTGCAGTTTTTGCCCTCGCTAGGCTCTTGTTCTTGCAATTTTGCACTCACTAGGCACTTGGTCTTGCAATTTTGCACTCGCTAGGCACTTGTTCTTGCAATTTTGCACTCGCTAGGCACTTGTTCTTGCAATTTTGCACTCGCTAGGCCCTTGTTCTTGCAATTTTGCACACGCTAGGCCCTTGTTCTTGCAATTTTGCACTTCCTAGGCCCTTGTTCTTGCTATTTCTCACTTGCTAGGCCCTTGTTCTTGCAATTTGAAAATGCTAGGCCCTTGTTCTTGCAATTTTGCACACGCTAGGCCCTTGTTCTTGCAATTTTGCACTCGCTAGGCACTTGGTCTTGCAATTTTGCACTCGCTAGGCACTTGTTCTTGCAATTTTGCACTCGCTAGGCACTTGTTCTTGCAATTCTGCACTCGCTAGGCCTCTGTTCTTGCAATTTTGCACACGCTAGGCCCTTGTTCTTGCAGTTTTTGCCCTCGCTAGGCTCTTGTTCTTGCAATTTTGCACTCGCTAGGCCCTTGTTCTTGCAATTTTGCACTCGCTAGGCACTTGGTCTTGCAATTTTGCACTCGCTAGGCACTTGTTCTTGCAATTTTGCACTCGCTAGGCACTTGTTCTTGCAATTCTGCACTCGCTAGGCCTCTGTTCTTGCAATTTTGCACACGCTAGGCCCTTGTTCTTGCAGTTTTGCCCTAGCTAGGCTCTTGTTCTTGCAATTTTGCACTCGCTAGGCCCTTGTTCTTGCAATTTTGCACTCGCTAGGCACTTTGTCTTGCAATTTTGCACTCGCTAGGCACTTGTTTTTGCAATTTTGCACTCGCTAGGGCCCTTGTTCTTGCAATTTTGCACACGCTAGGCCCTTGTTCTTGCAATTTTGCACTTCCTAGGCCCTTGTTCTTGCTATTTCTCACTTGCTAGGCCCTTGTTCTTGCAATTTGAACATGCTAGGCCCTTGTTCTTGCAATTTTGCACATGCTAGGCCCTTGTTCTTACAATTTTGGCACAAGCTAGGCCCTTGTTCTTGCAATTTTGCACATGCTAGGCCTTTGTTCTTGCAATTTTGCACACGCTAGGCCCTTGTTCTTGCATTTTTGCACACGCTAGGCCCTTGTTCTTGCAATTTTGCACACGCCAGGTCCTTGTTCTTGCAATTTTGCACACGCTAGGCCCTTGTTCTTGTAATTTTGCACAGGCTAGGCCACTGTTCTTGCAATTTTGCACACGCTAGGCCCTTGTTCTTGCATTTTGCACACGCTAGGGCCCTTGTTCTTGCAATTTGCAATCGCTAGGCCCTTGTTCTTGCAATTTTGCACTAGCTAGGCCCTTGTTCTTGCAATTTTGCACACGCTAGGCCCTTGTTCTTGCAAATTTTTGCACACGCTAGGCCTTGTTCTTGCTATTTTGCACACGCTAGGCCCTTGTTCTTGCAATTTTGCACACGCTAGGCCCTTGTTCTTGCAATTTTGCACACGCTAGGCCCTTGTTCTTGCTATTTTGCACACGCTAGGCCCTTGTTCTTGCAATTTTGCACACGCTAGGCCCTTGTTCTTGCAATTTTGCACTCGCTAGGCCCTTGTTCTTGCTATTTTGCACACGCTAGGCCCTTGTTCTTGCAATTTTGCACATGCTAGGCCCTTGTTCTTGCAATTTTTGTTGAGTGATGCTACCATTCGCATTCACGTCTGTCTGCCTCCCATCATATGTTCGTGCGTTGCATGCGTGTTGTGAGTGTGTGCAAGAATTTGTGTTTTGTGCGGTTTGGTTTTTTCTGAGTGTGTGTGTGAATGTTATTTGGCTTGAGCAGATATCTGAAGTGACTCCTCTGCTCAAGAGCTTTCCGAGGAACCAAGTATCGCTTCAATCGGAGCACGAACTAGAAAGTTACGAACGTTGGAGTTCGTATGCTTTTGATATTTGGTTGTGGTGACTATGGGAAGTTGTGGGGTTGACTCAATATGGGGTACAGACTTTTGGGGGTTGGGAAATTCGTCTTTTCTACTGTAGTTGCTGCCAAATGGTTGGGAGAAACCAAACCAGGTTGGCAAGTGTGGCCAAGTTGGGTTGAGGTGGATTGTGGAGGTTGGGATAGTGACAAAGGTCAAAGTTGGGTTGCCTATGGGGAAGGGAATTGTATGGCATGGGGTTTCCTTGGTTGGGGACTCTCTTGGGACCTTCCCTCTCGTCCTCCTTATCCCTTCCACCTGGTTTAGTGCTACTCTAATTCTCTTGTGTGAACTTGTGTGAACTTTGTGATTGAGTTAAGTTCTTATGGCAGCATACCCCCCTGTGCGCCGAAATTGATAAGTCGAGATTTACTTCACCTCTTGATACGTTTCAACTTGGGAATTGTAGCCACGGAGTAGGGCTACAACATATATGAGTTTAGTGAAGTTTAGACTGTGCACATTTCGTCGACGGCGTTTCTTGTGAGCGCAACTATTCTGTCCAGAAATAGGGACCAACGATTTTGAGAAATTTAGGCACCTAATCTTCATAGACTCCGTCCTTAGTCTCTAACAAGTGGTATCAGAGGTGATTAAGGACCTTGTGGGGAGTCTACTGAAGTGTGAAGACCCTCCTAGACCCACCATGGCCTGTGGGCGTGCCTAAGTGGAGTTCTGGAGGTTGGATGTGACTTCCGCTAAGGGGAAACTCTGCCGAAATTTCGTTGGCGCTGACACTTGTGAAGATTGTGTGGATCTACATTGTGACCAGCAAAAGGGGGAGCTGAAACCTCTGATTGGGAGCAGAGGAGATGAATCAAGGGAGTGGAGATGCAGCTGAGAAGAGGAGTGAGCCGCCACCATCCAAGATTGAAGCTTTGGATGGCTCCAACTATGAGGAATGGAGCGGGCGGATGCGGAGCGCCTTCAAGCGCTACAAGCTGCTGAAAATTGCAATGGGAGAGGAGAAGATGCCGGGGGAAGGAGATGTCCGCGATCGGTGGATTGAGAAGAGCGCGGTGCTGTACGACCTCATCCTCCAATCGGTCAACAACGACATGTTCCAGCACATCAAGGATTTGGTGGAGTTGGATGATTCCGGACCGAAGGCATGGAAGCTGCTACGCGACGTGATTCAGCCCAACACGCTGCCGATGGTGATTGTGTTGGAGAAGGAGTTGGCTGCCCTCTCCATGAAACCGGGAGATGATGTGAAACCGGTCCTTGACAAGATCAAGGACACCTATGCGAGGATGGCAGCGGCGGGCAGCGAAGTGTCGCAGATGCAACAGTGCACCAAGATCATCTCGGTGCTCGACAACTCGTGGGACAACCTCATCCCCACCCTCAACGTTCAGCAGGACAAATGGACGCCTGAGTGGCTACGGCAGCAGATTCTGCAGGAGGACTTCCGCAGACGCCACACGGGAGGTGGTGCTGCCAACAAAACTGCTGAGGGGTATGGAGCTGCAGGAGGCAGCAGAGGAAGAGGGGGAGGGAGAGGCCGAGGCCGTGGGAGAGGCTTTGGCAGAGGGAGAGGCCGAGGTGACTACAATGAGGGGCATGGGAGCTCTGGTGGCAGGGGGAGCACCCGAATGGAGGGTGCGTGCTGGTACTGCAAGAAGGCTGGACACCCGTGGTTCAAGTGTTTCAGCCGGCCTGAGGGATGGGCCCCTCCAGGCATGAAGCCGCCAAGTGGTGAACGTGCACGCGGTGGCGCTGTGCAAGGTTCAGGTGCACAAGGTGATGGTGCACAAGGTAAAGCCCACCCTGGGATGTTCCTCATGGTTGAGGATGTGCAAGGGAGTGGGGGTGATGTGGGTTCAGTTGGGAAGGTTGTGATGCACCCCCTCACTCACTGGGTGATCGATTCAGGTTGCACGAGTCATATGACCCCACGGGCAGATTTGCTTGATGAGGTAAAACCTCCTGGGAAGATCAAGTTTGTGGCTGCCGCTTCAGGTGCTTTGCTCCCTGTGATTGGTGTTGGGAATGCCAAGGTGATGGGAGCCAATGGAGAGCTTGTGGGGCTTGGGAATGTGCTGTTGGTTGAAGGTTTGTCCGCTAACCTTCTTTCTGTGCGCCGGCTGCAGAAGAGCAAGGCTGAAGTTACCTTCGGCCCAACCAGCTGCCGTGCAAAGCTTGGGAAGTTGCTGCTGTGGAACTTGGAGGAGAAGAGCAGCTGCATCAAGGACTTGTGGCAGCTGCCCATCATCCCTTGGAAGGGGAAACCACCAGCAACGGCAAAGGCAGCGGCAGCGGCTAAAGCAACTGCGGGAGGAGAGGAGACTGCACCAACTGCTGGGGCCCTGGATGCAGTCAAGAAGGTGCAGCAGCCACAACAGCCACATGGTGAGGTGCTTGCTGGTGTGGATGCGACAGCTGCATGGGCAAAGGCTTCATCTGGGAGTGGTGAGGCTGATTGGGAGACGTGGCATGAGAGGCTGTGCCATGTGAACATTCCTATGCTGCAGAAGTTGGTAAAGGATGGGTGCTTGAAGGGGCTGGAGGTGAAGGGGGGAGCAAAGGAGATTGGGAGCTGCCCTACCTGCCTTGAGACCAGATTCACGAAGTTTCCCTTCAGCAGCAGCACAGGACCAGCCAAGGCACCACTTGAACTAGTGCACATGGATGTGGTGGGCCCCACGAGGGCCCTTTCTCTCTCGGGCAGCCGCTACTTCTTGACGATTGTGGACGACCACACGCGTGCGGTGTGGGTGTACCCTCTCAAGACTAAGGGGGAGGTGGCAGCGGCTGTTCTTAAGGAGTGGATGCCGAGAGCACAAAGGGAAAGCGGACACAAGGTGAAGGTGATCCGCACTGACAACGGAGGAGAGTTCATCGGCGCTGATTTTGAGAAGGAGCTGAAGCGGAAGGGGATCCAGCATCAGCTCACAGTGCCTTACAACCCTCAGCAGAATGGCGTGGCTGAGCGGTTCAACCGGACCCTGCAGGAAGGTGCTCGCACTCTCCTTGGGCGTGCAGGGCTGCCGGATCCGTTTTGGGTGACAGCACTGCGGCAGGTCGTTGTTGTGAAGAACAGGGTGCTGGCGACTGTGGGGGACAAGCAGTGGGTCCCCTACACCAAGTGGTATGGGATTGCACCAGCTGTGAACATGCTGAGAGCCTTTGGGTGCATGGTGGTGTTTCATGTGCCTAAGGAGAAGAGGGGAAAACTGGAAGCTTCTGGGAGATGGGGTGTGCACTTGGGGCTTGCTAAGGATCACAAGGGCTGGCTGATTTGGGACTTGACCAGCCAGCAGCTGACTGTGTCAAGGGATGTGAAGTTCCTTGAGTCCTTGTACTACAAGGAGTGGAAGCAGCAGCAGCAGCAGAAGCTTCCAACGACACCGCTAATTGTCGAGGCCGATGAGGTGCAGCGGCCTTCAAGGCAAGTGGAGGTTTCTGTCTCTGAGAATGAGATCTCTGGGGTGACAGAGGATGGGGGAGAACCTGAGGTGGAGGAGCAGCAGCAGCAGCAACAGCAGCAGCAGCCGCAGCAGCAGGAGGAGCAAGGTGCTCCACAAGGTGCCGGACGTACGGCTGACCGTCCTAGGAGGGATGTGCGCCCTCCTAACAGGCTGACCTATGCAAGCCGTGGCAAGCCAAAGGTGGTAAGGGCTGGGAGTGTGGCTGAGCAGTGTGATGAGGATGAGATAGCACACTGCTACTGGGCAGCCGTCCCTGAGCCCAAGACGCTAGCTGAGGCATTGAGCGGGCCCGATGCTGAAAAGTGGAAGCAGAGTGTGAAGGAGGAGTATGATTCTCTGCTAGAGAATGAGACGTGGGAGCTGTGTGAGCTGCCACCTGGGAAGAAGGCCATTTCTTCCAAGCTGATTTTCAGGCACAAGTACGGACCTGATGGGGCGCTGACCCGCTACAAGTCAAGGCTTGTGGCTAAGGGGTTTCAGCAGACAAAGGGAAAGGACTTCAACGAGCTCTATGCTCCTGTGGGGAAAGGCACAACACTTCGGGTGTCATTGGCAATGGCAGCATACCGTGGATGGCGGGTGAAGCAGATGGACATCACCACCGCCTTCCTCAATGGGATCATTCTGGAGGAGCTGTACATGTTACAGCCTGAGGGTTTGGATGATGGGAGCGGCAGGGTGTGCAGGCTGAAGAAGGCCATCTATGGCCTGAAGCAGGCTCCTCGTGCATGGTACCACAAGTTAGAGGAGACTCTGCTGGCTGGGGGTTTCAAGAAGAGTGAGTGTGATCACAGCTTGTTCCTGCTGCAGGAGAAGGAGCAGTTTCTCATGCTCCTGGTATATGTGGATGACATCCTGCTCTTCTCTGAGTCAGTCTGCAATGATTGAGCATGTGGAGGAGATGCTGGAGATGCAGTTTAAGTGCTCCAAGATGGGAGATGTGAAGTACTATTTAGGGATGCATGTGGAGAGGGACCTTGACAAGGGAGTGTTGAGGTTGCACCAGAGAAAGTATTGTGAGGGGCTGGCTGAGAAGTATGGGCTGCAAGATGGAGGAAAGCCAGCCACCCCACTGCCTTCGGGGTTCACTGTAGAGCCCTGTGCTGATGAGGAGGTGGTGGGTGAGAGTGACAGGAAACTTTTTCATTCCATGGTTGGGGCACTCAACTATGCGGCTAACCACACACGGCCTGACATTGCCTTTGCAACATCCAGGCTTGCCAGTGTGGTTTCACGCCCCAGTCATGAGCAGCTGGAAGCGGCCAAGAGGTTGGTCCGCTATGTGAGTGCAACGGCATCAGTGGGTTTGGAGTACAGTGCTGTGAGGCAGAGGCTGCAGAGGAGTGCAGCTGATTTGAGCAAGGGGGAGATGCTCCTGACCTGCTACACTGACGCTAGCTTCAACTCGGTGAAAGCGGATGGCACCAGCATTGGAGGCTATGTGTGCCTGTTCGGAGGTGGTGCAGTGAGCTGGCGCAGTAAGAAGCAGAATGAGGTGGGGCAGTCCTCGTGTGAGACAGAGTACATGGCCCTGCATCATGGGGCAAAGGAGGTGGTGTGGCTGAGGCGTTTGTTGGAGGAGATTGGAGTTGGTCAGAGGGAGCCGACTGTGATTTTCTGTGACAATGAGTCGGCGGTGAAGCTAGCGAAGAATGCTTGTCTTCATGGGCTGACCAAACACAATCAGGCCTAAGTGGCACTGGGTGAGGAGGCTCCTGGACAAGGAGGTGCGGCTGGAGATTGTGAAGACCCATCAGCAGGCGGCTGACATTCTCACCAAGCGCCTGGCTGAATCTGAGCATTGGAAGGGCATGAAGCTTGCTGGGATGAGTGTGCATTGAGGATGCATGCTTGAGCTATGGCATGTGGGATGATGGTTGGCAGCCAGAGGGGGAGTTTGTTGAGTGATGCTACCATTCGCATTCACGTCTGTCTGCCTCCCATCATATGTTCGTGCGTTGCATGCGTGTTGTGAGTGTGTGCAAGAATTTGTGTTTTGTGCGGTTTGGTTTTTCTGAGTGTGTGTGTGAATGTTATTTGGCTTGAGCAGATATCTGAAGTGACTCCTCTGCTCAAGAGCTTTCCGAGGAACCAAGTATCGCTTCAATCGGAGCACGAACTAGAAAGTTACGAACGTTGGAGTTCGTATGCTTTTGATATTTGGTTGTGGTGACTATGGGAAGTTGTGGGGTTGACTCAATATGGGGTACAGACTTTTGGGGGTTGGGAAATTCGTCTTTTCTACTGTAGTTGCTGCCAAATGGTTGGGAGAAACCAAACCAGGTTGGCAAGTGTGGCCAAGTTGGGTTGAGGTGGATTGTGGAGGTTGGGATAGTGACAAAGGTCAAAGTTGGGTTGCCTATGGGGAAGGGAATTGTATGGCATGGGGTTTCCTTGGTTGGGGACTCTCTTGGGACCTTCCCTCTCGTCCTCCTTATCCCTTCCACCTGGTTTAGTGCTACTCTAATTCTCTTGTGTGAACTTGTGTGAACTTGTGATTGAGTTAAGTTCTTATGGCAGCATACCCCCCTGTGCGCCGAAATTGATAAAGTCGAGATTTACTTCACCTCTTGATACGTTTCAACTTGGAATTGTAGCCACGGAGTAGGGCTCAACATATATGAGTTTTAGTGAAGTTTAGACCTGTGCACGTTTCGTCGACGGCGTTTATTCTTGTGAGCGCAACTATTCTAGTCCAGAAATAGGACCAACGATTTTGAGAAATTTAGGCACCTAATCTTCATAGACTCCGTCCTTAGTCTCGTAACATGTTCTTGGCAATTTTGCACCGCTAGGCCCTTTTTTCTTGCAATGTTGCACAAAAACGCTAGGAGGCCCTTGTTCTTGCTATTTTGTCACACCTAGGAAGGGAGGCCCTTGTTCTTGCATTTTTGACAGCGCTAGGCCCTTGTTCTTGCAATTTTGCAACATGCTCGGCCCCTTGTTCTTGAATTTGTTGACGCGCATAGGGGTCCACTTGTTTCTTGCAATTTGCCCACGCTAGGCCTTTGTTTCTTGCAATTTGGCAACAATAACGCAGCCCTTGTTCTTTGACATTTTGCACACGCTGGGCCCTTGATCTTGCAATTTTGCACAGGCCTGGCCCTTGTTCTTGCAATTTTTGCACAACGCTAGCCCTTGTTCCTTGCAAGTTTGCCACGACGCTAGGCCCTTGTTCTTGCTATTTTGCATACACATAGGGCCCTTGTTCTTTCAATTTTGCACACGCTAGGCCCTTGTTCTTGCTATTTTGCACACGCTAGGCCCTTGTTTTTGGGCAATTTTGCACATGCTAGGCCCTTTTTCTTGCTATTTTGCACACGCTAGGCCCTTGTTCTTGTCAATTTTGCACCTCGCTAGGCCCTTGTTCTTGCAATTTTGCACACGCTAGGCCCTTGTATTTTGCAATTTTGCACACGCTAGGCCCTTGTTCTTGCTATTTTGCACACGCTAGGCCCCTTGTTCTTGCAATTTTGCACACGCTAGGCCCTTGTTCTTGCAATTTTGCACACGCTAGGCCTTGTTCTTGCAATTTTGCACACGCTAGGACCTTGTTCTTGCAATTTTGCACACGCTAGGCCTTGTTCTTGCAATTTTTGCACACGCTAGGCCCTTGTTCTTGCAATTTTGCACACCCTAGGCTCTTGTTCTTGCTATTTTGC
>CANJKZ010001075.1:10000-191453 GCA_947471745.1 Closterium sp. Naga37s-1 | reverse complement strand
AGGCCCTTGTTCTTGCAATTTTGCACACGCTAGGCCCTTGTTCTTGCAATTTTGCACACGCTAGGCCCTTGTTCTTGCAATTTGCACACGCTAGGCCTTGTTCTTGCATTTTGCACACGCTAGGCCCTTGTTCTTGCAATTTTGCACTTGCTAGCCCTTGTTCTTGCAATTTTGCACACGCTAGGCCCTTGTTCTTGCAATTTTGCACACGCTAGGCCCTTGTTCTTGCAATTTTGCACACGCTAGGCCATTGTTCTTGCAATTTTGCACACGCTAGGCCCTTGTTCTTGCTATTTTGCACAGCTAGGCCCTTGTTCTTGCAATTTTGCACACGCTAGGCCCTTGTTCTTGCATTTTGCACACGCTAGGCCCTTGTTCTTGCTATTTTGCACACGCTAGGACCCTTGTTCTTGCAATTTTGCACACGCTACGGCCCTTGTTCTTGCAATTTTGCACTCGCTAGGCCCTTGTTCTTGCAATTTTGCACAAGCTAGGCCCTTGTTCTTGCAATTTTGCACACGCTAGGCCTTGTTCTTGCATTTTGCACACGCTAGGCCTTGTTCTTGCAATTTTGCACACGCTAGGCCCTTGTTCTTGCAATTTTGCACACGCTAGGCCCTTGTTCTTGAATTTTGCACAAGCTAGGCCCTTGTTCTTGCAATTTTGCACACGCTAGGCCCTGTTCTTGCATTTTGCACACGCTAGCCCTTGTTCTTGAAATTTTGCACTCGCTATGCCCTTGTTCTTGCAATTTTGCACACGCTCTAGGCCCTTGTTCTTGCAATTTTGCACACGCTAGGCCCTTGTTCTTGCTATTTTGCACACGCTAGGCCCTTGTTCTTGCAATTTTGCACACGCTAGGCCCTTGTTCTTGCTATTTTGCACACGCTAGGCCTTGTTCTTGCTATTTTGCACACGCTAGGGCCCTTGTTCTTGCATTTTGCACACGCTAGGCCCTTTTTCTTGCAATTTTGCACTGCTAGGCCCTTGTTCTTGCAATTTTGCACACGCTAGCGCCTTGTTCTTGCAATTTTGCACACGCTAGGCCCTTGTTCTTGCAATTTTTGCACACGCTAGGCCCTTGTTCTTGCTATTTTGCACACGCTAGGCCCTTGTTTCTTGCAATTTTGCACACGCTAGGCCCTTTTTCTTGCTATTTTGCACACGCTAGGCCCTTGTTCTTGCAATTTTGCACACGCTAGGCCCCTTGTTCTTGCAATCTTTCACACGCTAGGCCCTTGTTCTTGCAATTTTGAAACCCCGCTAGGCCCTTGTTCTTGCAATTTTGCACACGATAGGCCCTTGTTCTTGCAATTTTTGCACTCGCTAGGCCCTTGTTCTTGCAATTTTGCACTCACTAGGCCTTTGTTCTTGCAATTTTGCACTCGCTAGGCCCTTGTTCTTGAAATTTTGCACACGCTAGGCCCTCTTGTTCTTGCAATTTTGAACAGCTAAGCACTTGTTCTTGCAATTTTGCACACGCTAGGCCCTTCTGTTCTTGCAATTTTGCACTAGCTAGGCCCTTGTTCTTGCAATTTTGCACACGCTAGGCCTCTTGTTCTTGCCAATTTTGCACACGCTAGGCCCTTGTTCTTGCCTATTTTTGCACTACGCTAGGCCCTTGTTCTTGCAATTTTGCACATGCCAGGCCCTTGTTCTTGCAATTTTGCACACGCTAGGCCCTTGTTCTTGTAATTTTGCACAAGCTAGGCCCTTGTTCTTGTAAATTTTGCACTACGCTAGGCCCTTGTTCTTGCATTTTGCCACACGCTAGGCCCTCGTTCTTGCAATTTGCACTCGCTATGCCTTGTTCTTGCAATTTTGCACACGCTAGGCCCTTGTTCTTGCAATTTTGCACACGCTATGGCCCTTGTTCTTGCTATTTTGCACACGCTAGGCCCTTGTTCTTGCAATTTTGCACACGCTAGGCCCTTGTTCTTGCTATTTTGCACACGCTAGGCCCTTGTTCTTGCTATTTTGCACACGCTAGGCCCTTGTTCTTGCATTTTGCACACGCTAGGCCCTTTTTCTTGCAATTTTGCACTCGCCTAGGCCCTTGTTCTTGCAATTTTGCACTAGCTAGGCCCTGTTCTTGCAATTTTGCACACGCTAGGACCTTGTTCTTGCAATTTTGCACAGCTAGGCCCTTGTTCTGCTATTTTTGCACACGCTAGGCCTTGTTCTTGCAATTTTGCACACGCTAGGCCCTTTTTCTTGCTATTTTGCACACCGCTAGGCCCTTGTTCTTGCAATTTTTGCACACGCTAGGCCCTTGTTCTTGCCAATTTTTCACACGCTAGGCCCTTGTTCTTGCAATTTTGAACACGCTAGGCCCTTGTTCTTGCAATTTTGCACAAGCTAGGCCCTTGTTCTTGCAATTTTTGCACTCGCTAGGCCCTTGTTCTTGCAATTTTGCACTCGCTAGGCCCTTGTTCTTGCAATTTTGCACTCGCTAGGCCCTTGTTCTTGAAATTTTGCACACGCTAGGCCTTGTTCTTGCAATTTTGCACTCGCTAGGCCTTTGTTCTTGCAAATTTTGCACCACGCTAGGCCCTTGTTCTTGCAATTTTGCACACGCTAGGCCCTTGTTCTTGCAATTTTGCACTCGCTAGGCCCTTGTTCTTGCAATTTTTGCCTTGCTAGGCCACTTGCTAGCACTTGTTCTTGCGAATTTTGCACTCCGCTAGGGCACTTGTTTCTTGCAATTCTGCACTCACTAGGCCTCTGTTCTTGCAATTTTGCACACCCCTAGGCCCTTGTTCTTGCAATTTTACCCTCGCTAGGCTCTTGTTCTTGCAATTTTGCACTCGCTAGGCCCTTGTTCTTGCAATTTTGCACTCGCTAGGCACTTGGTCTTGCAAATTTGCACTCGCTAGGCACTTGTTCTTGCAATTTTGCACTCGCTAGGCACTTGTTCTTGCAATTTTGCACTCGCTAGGCCCTTGTTCTTGCAATTTTGCCCACGCTAGGCCCTTGTTCTTGCAATTTTGCACTTCCTAGGCCCTTGTTCTTGCTATTTCTCACTTGCTAGGCCCTTGTTCTTGCAATTTGAACATGCTAGGCCCTTTTTCTTGCAATTTTGCACACGCTAGGCCCTTGTTCTTGCTATTTTGCACACGCTAGGCCCTTGTTCTTGCAATTTTGCACACGCTAGGCCTTTGTTCTTGCAATTTTGCACACGCTAGGCCCTTGTTCTTGCATTTTTGCACACGCTAGGCCCTTGTTCTTGCAATTTTGCACATGCCAGGCCCTTGTTCTTGCAATTTTGCACACGCTAGGCCCTTGTTCTTGTAATTTTGCACAAGCTAGGCCCTTGTTATTGCAATTTTGCACACGCTAGGCCCTTGTTCTTGCATTTTTGCACACGCTAGGCCCTTGTTCTTGCAATTTTGCACACGCTAGGCCCTTGTTCTTGCTATTTTGCACACGCTAGGCCCTTGTTCTTGCAATTTTGCACACGCTAGGCCTTGTTCTGTTAGAGATTAAGGACGGAGTCTATGAAGATTAGGGGCTGAAATATCTCAAAATCGTCAACTACAATTCTGGACAGAAAAGTCGTCGTCACAAGAAACGTCGTCGACGAAAGGTCCACAGTTAGAATTCGTTCAAACTCGAGTATGTTGTAGCCCTTGACCGTGGCTATCTTTCCCAATTTGAATAGTATCAGAATATGGAGTATAACTCGAGTTATAAACTTCGGCGCACTAGGGGGTATGCTGCCATAGAAAACGTAACTCAATCACAATGATCTCACAAGTTCACACAAGAAAGTTAGAGTAGCAATAGAACCAGGTAGGAGGGGATGAGGAGGACGAGAGGGAAGGTCCCAAGAGAGTCCCCAACCAAGGAAACCCCATGCCATACAATTCCCTTCCCCATAGGCAACCCAACTTTGACCTTTGTCACTATCCCAACCTCCACAATCCACCTCAACCCAACTTGGCCACACTTGCCAACCTGGTTTGGTTTCTCCCAACCATTTGGCAGCAACTACAGTAGAAAAGACGAATTTCCCAACCCCCAAAAGTCTGTACCCCATATTGAGTCAACCCCACAACTTCCCATAGTCACCACAACCAAATATCAAAAGCATACGAACTCCAACGTTCGTAACTTTCTAGTTCGTGCTCCGATTGAAGCGATACTTGGTTCCTCGGAAAGCTCTTGAGCAGAGGAGTCACTTCAGATATCTGCTCAAGCCAAATAACATTCACACACACACTCAGAAAAACCAAACCGCACAAAACACAAATTCTTGCACACACTCACAACACGCATGCAACGCACGAACATATGATGGGAGGCAGACAGACGTGAATGCGAATGGTAGCATCACTCAACAAACTCCCCCTCTGGCTGCCAACCATCATCCCACATGCCATAGCTCAAGCATGCATCCTCAATGCACACTCATCCCAGCAAGCTTCATGCCCTTCCAATGCTCAGATTCAGCCAGGCGCTTGGTGAGAATGTCAGCCGCCTGCTGATGGGTCTTCACAATCTCCAGCCGCACCTCCTTGTCCAGGAGCCTCCTCACCCAATGCCACTTAGGCCTGATGTGCTTCGTCAGCCCATGAAGGCAAGCATTCTTAGCAAGCTTCACAGCCGACTCGTTGTCACAGAAAATCACAGTTGGCTCCTTTTGGCACACTCCGATCTCCTCCAACAAACGCCTCAGCCACACCACCTCCTTTGCCCCATGATGCAGAGCCATGTACTCTGTCTCACACGAGGACTGCCCCACCTCGTTCTGCTTCTTGCTGCGCCAGCTCACTGCACCACCTCCAAACAGGCACACATAGCCTCCAATGCTGGTGCCATCCGCCTTCACAGAGTTGAAGCTAGCGTCGGTGTAGCAGGTCAGGAGCATCTCCCCCTTGCCCAAATCAGCTGCACCCCTCTGCAGCCTCTGTCGCACAGCACTGTACTCCAAGCCCACTAATGCCGTAGCGCTCACATAGCGGACCAACCTCTTGGCCGCTTCCAGCTGCTCATGACTGGGGCGTGAAACCACACTTGCAAGCCTGGATGTAGCAAAGGCAATGTCAGGCCGCGTGTGGTTAGCCGCATAATTGAGTGCCCCCACCATGGAATGAAACAGCTTCCTGTCACTCTCACCCACCACCTCCTCTTCAGCACAGGGCTCCACAGTGAACCCCGAAGGCAGTGGGGTGGCTGGCTTTCCTCCATCTTGCAGCCCATACTTCTCAGCCAGCCCCTCACAATACTTTCTCTGGTGCAACCTCAACACTCCCTTGTCAAGGTCCCTCTCCACATGCATGCCCAAATAGTACTTCACATCTCCCATCTTGGAGCACTTAAACTGCATCTCCAGCATCTCCTCCACATGCTCAATCATTGCAGACGACTCAGAGAAGAGCAGGATGTCATCCACATACACCAGGAGCATGAGAAACTGCTCCTTCTCCTGCAGCAGGAACAAGCTGTGATCACACTCACTCTTCTTGAAACCCCCAGCCAGCAGAGTCTCCTCTAACTTGTGGTACCATGCACGAGGAGCCTGCTTCAGGCCATAGATGGCCTTCTTCAGCCTGCACACCCTGCCGCTCCCATCATCCAAACCCTCAGGCTGTAACATGTACAGCTCCTCCAGAATGATCCCATTGAGGAAGGCGGTGGTGATGTCCATCTGCTTCACCCGCCATCCACGGTATGCTGCCATTGCCAATGACACCCGAAGTGTTGTGCCTTTCCCCACAGGAGCATAGAGCTCGTTGAAGTCCTTTCCCTTTGTCTGCTGAAACCCCTTAGCCACAAGCCTTGACTTGTAGCGGGTCAGCGCCCCATCAGGTCCGTACTTGTGCCTGAAAATCAGCTTGGAAGAAGTGGCCTTCTTCCCAGGTGGCAGCTCACACAGCTCCCACGTCTCATTCTCTAGCAGAGAATCATACTCCTCCTTCACACTCTGCTTCCACTTTTCAGCATCGGGCCCGCTCAATGCCTCAGCTAGCGTCTTGGGCTCAGGGACGGCTGCCCAGTAGCAGTGTGCTATCTCATCCTCATCACACTGCTCAGCCACACTCCCAGCCCTTACCACCTTTGGCTTGCCACGGCTTGCATAGGTCAGCCTGTTAGGAGGGCGCACATCCCTCCTAGGACGGTCAGCCGTACGTCCGGCACCTTGTGGAGCACCTTGCTCCTCCTGCTGCTGCGGCTGCTGCTGCTGTTGCTGCTGCTGCTGCTCCTCCACCTCAGGTTCTCCCCCATCCTCTGTCACCCCAGAGATCTCATTCTCAGAGACAGAAACCTCCACTTGCCTTGAAGGCCGCTGCACCTCATCGGCCTCGACAATTAGCGGTGTCGTTGGAAGCTTCTGCTGCTGCTGCTGCTTCCACTCCTTGTAGTACAAGGACTCAAGGAACTTCACATCCCTTGACACAGTCAGCTGCTGGCTGGTCAAGTCCCAAATCAGCCAGCCCTTGTGATCCTTAGCAAGCCCCAAGTGCACACCCCATCTCCCAGAAGCTTCCAGTTTTCCCCTCTTCTCCTTAGGCACATGAAACACCACCATGCACCCAAAGGCTCTCAGCATGTTCACAGCTGGTGCAATCCCATACCACTTGGTGTAGGGGACCCACTGCTTGTCCCCCACAGTCGCCAGCACCCTGTTCTTCACAACAACGACCTGCCGCAGTGCTGTCACCCAAAACGGATCCGGCAGCCCTGCACGCCCAAGGAGAGTGCGAGCACCTTCCTGCAGGGTCCGGTTGAACCGCTCAGCCACGCCATTCTGCTGAGGGTTGTAAGGCACTGTGAGCTGATGCTGGATCCCCTTCCGCTTCAGCTCCTTCTCAAAATCAGCGCCGATGAACTCTCCTCCGTTGTCAGTGCGGATCACCTTCACCTTGTGTCCGCTTTCCCTTTGTGCTCTCGGCATCCACTCCTTAAGAACAGCCGCTGCCACCTCCCCCTTAGTCTTGAGAGGGTACACCCACACCGCACGCGTGTGGTCGTCCACAATCGTCAAGAAGTAGCGGCTGCCCGAGAGAGAAAGGGCCCTCGTGGGGCCCACCACATCCATGTGCACTAGTTCAAGTGGTGCCTTGGCTGGTCCTGTGCTGCTGCTGAAGGGAAACTTCGTGAATTTGGTCTCAAGGCAGGTAGGGCAGCTCCCAATCTCCTTTGCTCCCCCCTTCACCTCCAGCCCCTTCAAGCACCCATCCTTTACCAACTTCTGCAGCATAGGAATGTTCACATGGCACAGCCTCTCATGCCACGTCTCCCAATCAGCCTCACCACTCCCAGATGAAGCCTTTGCCCATGCAGCTGTCGCATCCACACCAGCAAGCACCTCACCATGTGGCTGTTGTGGCTGCTGCACCTTCTTGACTGCATCCAGGGCCCCAGCAGTTGGTGCAGTCTCCTCTCCTCCCGCAGTTGCTTTAGCCGCTGCCGCTGCCTTTGCCGTTGCTGGTGGTTTCCCCTTCCAAGGGATGATGGGCAGCTGCCACAAGTCCTTGATGCAGCTGCTCTTCTCCTCCAAGTTCCACAGCAGCAACTTCCCAAGCTTTGCACGGCAGCTGGTTGGGCCGAAGGTAACTTCAGCCTTGCTCTTCTGCAGCCGGCGCACAGAAAGAAGGTTAGCGGACAAACCTTCAACCAACAGCACATTCCCAAGCCCCACAAGCTCTCCATTGGCTCCCATCACCTTGGCATTTCCAACACCAATCACAGGGAGCAAAGCACCTGAAGCGGCAGCCACAAACTTGATCTTCCCAGGAGGTTTTACCTCATCAAGCAAATCTGCCCGTGGGGTCATATGACTCGTGCAACCTGAATCGATCACCCAGTGAGTGAGGGGGTGCATCACAACCTTCCCAACTGAACCCACATCACCCCCACTCCCTTGCACATCCTCAACCATGAGGAACATCCCAGGGTCGGCTTTACCTTGTGCACCATCACCTTGTGCACCTGAACCTTGCACAGCGCCACCGCGTGCACGTTCACCACTTGGCGGCTTCATGCCTGGAGGGGCCCATCCCTCAGGCCGGCTGAAACACTTGAACCACGGGTGTCCAGCCTTCTTGCAGTACCAGCACGCACCCTCCATTCGGGTGCTCCCCCTGCCACCAGAGCTCCCATGCCCCTCATTGTAGTCACCTCGGCCTCTCCCTCTGCCAAAGCCTCTCCCACGGCCTCGGCCTCTCCCTCCCCCTCTTCCTCTGCTGCCTCCTGCAGCTCCATACCCCTCAGCAGTTTTGTTGGCAGCACCACCTCCCGTGTGGCGTCTGCGGAAGTCCTCCTGCAGAATCTGCTGCCGTAGCCACTCAGGCGTCCATTTGTCCTGCTGAACGTTGAGGGTGGGGATGAGGTTGTCCCACGAGTTGTCGAGCACCGAGATGATCTTGGTGCACTGTTGCATCTGCGACACTTCGCTGCCCGCCGCTGCCATCCTCGCATAGGTGTCCTTGATCTTGTCAAGGACCGGTTTCACATCATCTCCCGGTTTCATGGAGAGGGCAGCCAACTCCTTCTCCAACACAATCACCATCGGCAGCGTGTTGGGCTGAATCACGTCGCGTAGCAGCTTCCGTGCCTTCGGTCCGGAATCATCCAACTCCACCAAATCCTTGATGTGCTGGAACATGTCGTTGTTGACCGATTGGAGGATGAGGTCGTACAGCACCGCGCTCTTCTCAATCCACCGATCGCGGGCATCTCCTTCCCCCGGCATCTTCTCCTCTCCCATTGCAATTTTCAGCAGCTTGTAGCGCTTGAAGGCGCTCCGCATCCGCCCGCTCCATTCCTCATAGTCCATCCAAAGCTTCAATCTTGGATGGTGGCGGCTCACTCCTCTTCTCAGCTGCATCTCCACTCCCTTGATTCATCTCCTCTGCTCCCAATCAGAGGTTTCAGCTCCCCCTTTTGCTGGTCACAATGTAGATCCACACAATCTTCACAAGTGTCAGCGCCAACGAAATTTCGGCAGAGTTTCCCCTTAGCGGAAGTCACATCCAACCTCCAGAACTCCACTTAGGCACGCCCACAGGCCATGGTGGGTCTAGGAGGGTCTTCACACTTCAGTAGACTCCCCACAAGGTCCTTAATTGCTCTGATACCACTTGTTAGAGATTAAGGACGGAGTCTATGAAGATTAGGGGCTGAAATATCTCAAAATCGTCAACTACAATTCTGGACAGAAAAGTCGTCGTCACAAGAAACGTCTTCGACGAAAGGTCCACAGTTAGAATTCGTTCAAACTCGAGTATGTTGTAGCCCTTGACCGTGGCTATCTTTCCCAATTTGAATAGTATCAGAATATGGAGTATAACTCGAGTTATGAACTTCGGCGCACTAGGGGGTATGCTGCCATAGAAAACGTAACTCAATCACAATGATCTCACAAGTTCACACAAGAAAGTTAGAGTAGCAATAGAACCAGGTAGGAGGGGATGAGGAGGACGAGAGGGAAGGTCCCAAGAGAGTCCCCAACCAAGGAAACCCCATGCCATACAATTCCCTTCCCCATAGGCAACCCAACTTTGACCTTTGTCACTATCCCAACCTCCACAATCCACCTCAACCCAACTTGGCCACACTTGCCAACCTGGTTTGGTTTCTCCCAACCATTTGGCAGCAACTACAGTAGAAAAGACGAATTTCCCAACCCCCAAAAGTCTGTACCCCATATTGAGTCAACCCCACAACTTCCCATAGTCACCACAACCAAATATCAAAAGCATACGAACTCCAACGTTCGTAACTTTCTAGTTCGTGCTCCGATTGAAGCGATACTTGGTTCCTCGGAAAGCTCTTGAGCAGAGGAGTCACTTCAGATATCTGCTCAAGCCAAATAACATTCACACACACACTCAGAAAAACCAAACCGCACAAAACACAAATTCTTGCACACACTCACAACACGCATGCAACGCACGAACATATGATGGGAGGCAGACAGACGTGAATGCGAATGGTAGCATCACTCAACATGTTCTTGCAATTTTGCACACGCTAGGCCCTTGTTCTTGCAATTTTGCACAAGCTAGGCCCTTGTTCTTGCAATTTTGCACACGCTAGGCCTTTGTTCTTGCAATTTTGCACACGCTAGGCCCTTGTTCTTTCATTTTTGCACACGCTAGGCCCTTGTTCTTGCAATTTTGCACATGCCAGGCCCTTGTTCTTGCAATTTTGCACACGCTAGGCCCTTGTTCTTGTAATTTTGCACAAGCTAGGCCCTTGTTCTTGCAATTTTGCACACGCTAGGCCCTTGTTCTTGCATTTTGCACACGCTAGGCCCTCGTTCTTGCAATTTTGCACTCGCTATGCCCTTGTTCTTGCAATTTTGCACACGCTAGGCCCTTGTTCTTGCAATTTTGCACACGCTAGGCCCTTGTTCTTGCTATTTTGCACACGCTAGGCCCTTGTTCTTGCAATTTTGCACACGCTAGGCCCTTGTTCTTGCTATTTTGCACACGCTAGGCCCTTGTTCTTGCTATTTTGCACACGCTAGGCCCTTGTTCTTGCATTTTGCACACGCTAGGCCCTTTTTCTTGCAATTTTGCACTAGCTAGGCCCTTGTTCTTGCAATTTTGCACACGCTAGGCCCTTTTTCTTGCAATTTTGCACACGCTAGGCCCTTGTTCTTGCTATTTTGCACACGCTAGGCCCTTGTTCTTGCAATTTTGCACACGCTAGGCCCTTGTTCTTGCATTTTGCACACGCTAGGCCCTCGTTCTTGCAATTTTGCACTCGCTATGCCCTTGTTCTTGCAATTTTGCACACGCTAGGCCCTTGTTCTTGCAATTTTGCACATGCTAGGCCCTTGTTCTTGCTATTTTGCACACGCTAGGCCCTTGTTCTTGCAATTTTGCACACGCTAGGCCCTTGTTCTTGCTATTTTGCACACGCTAGGCCCTTGTTCTTGCTATTTTGCACACGCTAGGCCCTTGTTCTTGCATTTTGCACACGCTAGGCCCTTTTTCTTGCAATTTTGCACTCGCTCTTGCAATTTTGCACTCGCTCTTGCAATTTTGCACTCGCTAGGCACTTGTTCTTGCAATTTTGCACTCGCTAGGCACTTGTTCTTGCAATTTTGCACTCGCTAGGCCCTTGTTCTTGCAATTTTGCACACGCTAGGCCCTTGTTCTTGCAATTTTGCACTTCCTAGGCCCTTGTTCTTGCTATTTCTCACTTGCTAGGCCCTTGTTCTTGCAATCTGAACATGCTAGGCCCTTGTTCTTGCAATTTTGCACACGCTAGGCCCTTGTTCTTGCAATTTTGCACTCGCTAGGCACTTGGTCTTGCAATTTTGCACTCGCTAGGCACTTGTTCTTGCAATTTTGCACTCGCTAGGCACTTGTTCTTGCAATTCTGCACTCGCTAGGCCTCTGTTCTTGCAATTTTGCACACGCTAGGCCCTTGTTCTTGCAGTTTTGCCCTCGCTAGGCTCTTGTTCTTGCAATTTTGCACTCGCTAGGCACTTGGTCTTGCAATTTTGCACTCGCTAGGCACTTGTTCTTGCAATTTTGCACTCGCTAGGCACTTGTTCTTGCAATTTTGCACTCGCTAGGCCCTTGTTCTTGCAATTTTGCACACGCTAGGCCCTTGTTCTTGCAATTTTGCACTTCCTAGGCCCTTGTTCTTGCTATTTCTCACTTGCTAGGCCCTTGTTCTTGCAATTTGAAAATGCTAGGCCCTTGTTCTTGCAATTTTGCACACGCTAGGCCCTTGTTCTTGCAATTTTGCACTCGCTAGGCACTTGGTCTTGCAATTTTGCACTCGCTAGGCACTTGTTCTTGCAATTTTGCACTCGCTAGGCACTTGTTCTTGCAATTCTGCACTCGCTAGGCCTCTGTTCTTGCAATTTTGCACACGCTAGGCCCTTGTTCTTGCAGTTTTGCCCTCGCTAGGCTCTTGTTCTTGCAATTTTGCACTCGCTAGGCCCTTGTTCTTGCAATTTTGCACTCGCTAGGCACTTGGTCTTGCAATTTTGCACTCACTAGGCACTTGTTCTTGCAATTTTGCACTCGCTAGGCACTTGTTCTTGCAATTCTGCACTCGCTAGGCCTCTGTTCTTGCAATTTTGCACACGCTAGGCCCTTGTTCTTGCAGTTTTGCCCTAGCTAGGCTCTTGTTCTTGCAATTTTGCACTCGCTAGGCCCTTGTTCTTGCAATTTTGCACTCGCTAGGCACTTGGTCTTGCAATTTTGCACTCCCTAGGCACTTGTTTTTGCAATTTTGCACTCGCTAGGCCCTTGTTCTTGCAATTTTGCACACGCTAGGCCCTTGTTCTTGCAATTTTGCACTTCCTAGGCCCTTGTTCTTGCTATTTCTCACTTGCTAGGCCCTTGTTCTTGCAATTTGAACATGCTAGGCCCTTGTTCTTGCAATTTTGCACATGCTAGGCCCTTGTTCTTACAATTTTGCACAAGCTAGGCCCTTGTTCTTGCAATTTTGCACATGCTAGGCCTTTGTTCTTGCAATTTTGCACACGCTAGGCCCTTGTTCTTGCATTTTTGCACACGCTAGGCCCTTGTTCTTGCAATTTTGCACACGCCAGGCCCTTGTTCTTGCAATTTTGCACACGCTAGGCCCTTGTTCTTGTAATTTTGCACAGGCTAGGCCACTGTTCTTGCAATTTTGCACACGCTAGGCCCTTGTTCTTGCAATTTTGCACACGCTAGGCCCTTGTTCTTGCAATTTTGCACACGCTAGGCCCTTGTTCTTGCTATTTTGCACACGCTAGGCCCTTGTTCTTGCAATTTTGCACACGCTAGGCCCTTGTTCTTGCTATTTTGCACACGCTAGGCCCTTGTTCTTGCTATTTTGCACACGCTAGGCCCTTTTTCTTGCAATTTTGCACTCGCTCTTGCAATTTTGCACTCGCTAGGCACTTGTTCTTGCAATTTTGCACTCGCTAGGCACTTGTTCTTGCAATTTTGCGCTCGCTAGGCCCTTGTTCTTGCAATTTTGCACACGCTAGGCCCTTGTTCTTGCAATTTTGCACTTCCTAGGCCCTTGTTCTTGCTATTTCTCACTTGCTAGGCCCTTGTTCTTGCAATCTGAACATGCTAGGCCCTTGTTCTTGCAATTTTGCACACGCTAGGCCCTTGTTCTTGCAATTTTGCACTCGCTAGGCACTTGGTCTTGCAATTTTGCACTCGCTAGGCACTTGTTCTTGCAATTTTGCACTCGCTAGGCACTTGTTCTTGCAATTCTGCACTCGCTAGGCCTCTGTTCTTGCAATTTTGCACACGCTAGGCCCTTGTTCTTGCAGTTTTGCCCTCGCTAGGCTCTTGTTCTTGCAATTTTGCACTCACTAGGCACTTGGTCTTGCAATTTTGCACTCGCTAGGCACTTGTTCTTGCAATTTTGCACTCGCTAGGCACTTGTTCTTGCAATTTTGCACTCGCTAGGCCCTTGTTCTTGCAATTTTGCACACGCTAGGCCCTTGTTCTTGCAATTTTGCACTTCCTAGGCCCTTGTTCTTGCTATTTCTCACTTGCTAGGCCCTTGTTCTTGCAATTTGAAAATGCTAGGCCCTTGTTCTTGCAATTTTGCACACGCTAGGCCCTTGTTCTTGCAATTTTGCACTCGCTAGGCACTTGGTCTTGCAATTTTGCACTCGCTAGGCACTTGTTCTTGCAATTTTGCACTCGCTAGGCACTTGTTCTTGCAATTCTGCACTCGCTAGGCCTCTGTTCTTGCAATTTTGCACACGCTAGGCCCTTGTTCTTGCAGTTTTGCCCTCGCTAGGCTCTTGTTCTTGCAATTTTGCACTCGCTAGGCCCTTGTTCTTGCAATTTTGCACTCGCTAGGCACTTGGTCTTGCAATTTTGCACTCGCTAGGCACTTGTTCTTGCAATTTTGCACTCGCTAGGCACTTGTTCTTGCAATTCTGCACTCGCTAGGCCTCTGTTCTTGCAATTTTGCACACGCTAGGCCCTTGTTCTTGCAGTTTTGCCCTAGCTAGGCTCTTGTTCTTGCAATTTTGCACTCGCTAGGCCCTTGTTCTTGCAATTTTGCACTCGCTAGGCACTTTGTCTTGCAATTTTGCACTCGCTAGGCACTTGTTTTTGCAATTTTGCACTCGCTAGGCCCTTGTTCTTGCAATTTTGCACACGCTAGGCCCTTGTTCTTGCAATTTTGCACTTCCTAGGCCCTTGTTCTTGCTATTTCTCACTTGCTAGGCCCTTGTTCTTGCAATTTGAACATGCTAGGCCCTTGTTCTTGCAATTTTGCACATGCTAGGCCCTTGTTCTTACAATTTTGCACAAGCTAGGCCCTTGTTCTTGCAATTTTGCACATGCTAGGCCTTTGTTCTTGCAATTTTGCACACGCTAGGCCCTTGTTCTTGCATTTTTGCACACGCTAGGCCCTTGTTCTTGCAATTTTGCACACGCCAGGTCCTTGTTCTTGCAATTTTGCACACGCTAGGCCCTTGTTCTTGTAATTTTGCACAGGCTAGGCCACTGTTCTTGCAATTTTGCACACGCTAGGCCCTTGTTCTTGCATTTTGCACACGCTAGGCCCTTGTTCTTGCAATTTTGCAATCGCTAGGCCCTTGTTCTTGCAATTTTGCACTAGCTAGGCCCTTGTTCTTGCAATTTTGCACACGCTAGGCCCTTGTTCTTGCAATTTTGCACACGCTAGGCCCTTGTTCTTGCTATTTTGCACACGCTAGGCCCTTGTTCTTGCAATTTTGCACACGCTAGGCCCTTGTTCTTGCAATTTTGCACACGCTAGGCCCTTGTTCTTGCTATTTTGCACACGCTAGGCCCTTGTTCTTGCAATTTTGCACACGCTAGGCCCTTGTTCTTGCAATTTTGCACTCGCTAGGCCCTTGTTCTTGCTATTTTGCACACGCTAGGCCCTTGTTCTTGCAATTTTGCACATGCTAGGCCCTTGTTCTTGCAATTTTTGTTGAGTGATGCTACCATTCGCATTCACGTCTGTCTGCCTCCCATCATATGTTCGTGCGTTGCATGCGTGTTGTGAGTGTGTGCAAGAATTTGTGTTTTGTGCGGTTTGGTTTTTCTGAGTGTGTGTGTGAATGTTATTTGGCTTGAGCAGATATCTGAAGTGACTCCTCTGCTCAAGAGCTTTCCGAGGAACCAAGTATCGCTTCAATCGGAGCACGAACTAGAAAGTTACGAACGTTGGAGTTCGTATGCTTTTGATATTTGGTTGTGGTGACTATGGGAAGTTGTGGGGTTGACTCAATATGGGGTACAGACTTTTGGGGGTTGGGAAATTCGTCTTTTCTACTGTAGTTGCTGCCAAATGGTTGGGAGAAACCAAACCAGGTTGGCAAGTGTGGCCAAGTTGGGTTGAGGTGGATTGTGGAGGTTGGGATAGTGACAAAGGTCAAAGTTGGGTTGCCTATGGGGAAGGGAATTGTATGGCATGGGGTTTCCTTGGTTGGGGACTCTCTTGGGACCTTCCCTCTCGTCCTCCTTATCCCTTCCACCTGGTTTAGTGCTACTCTAATTCTCTTGTGTGAACTTGTGTGAACTTTGTGATTGAGTTAAGTTCTTATGGCAGCATACCCCCCTGTGCGCCGAAATTGATAAGTCGAGATTTACTTCACCTCTTGATACGTTTCAACTTGGGAATTGTAGCCACGGTGTAGGGCTACAACATATATGAGTTTAGTGAAGTTTAGACTGTGCACATTTCGTCGACGGCGTTTCTTGTGAGCGCAACTATTCTGTCCAGAAATAGGGACCAACGATTTTGAGAAATTTAGGCACCTAATCTTCATAGACTCCGTCCTTAGTCTCTAACAAGTGGTATCAGAGGTGATTAAGGACCTTGTGGGGAGTCTACTGAAGTGTGAAGACCCTCCTAGACCCACCATGGCCTGTGGGCGTGCCTAAGTGGAGTTCTGGAGGTTGGATGTGACTTCCGCTAAGGGGAAACTCTGCCGAAATTTCGTTGGCGCTGACACTTGTGAAGATTGTGTGGATCTACATTGTGACCAGCAAAAGGGGGAGCTGAAACCTCTGATTGGGAGCAGAGGAGATGAATCAAGGGAGTGGAGATGCAGCTGAGAAGAGGAGTGAGCCGCCACCATCCAAGATTGAAGCTTTGGATGGCTCCAACTATGAGGAATGGAGCGGGCGGATGCGGAGCGCCTTCAAGCGCTACAAGCTGCTGAAAATTGCAATGGGAGAGGAGAAGATGCCGGGGGAAGGAGATGTCCGCGATCGGTGGATTGAGAAGAGCGCGGTGCTGTACGACCTCATCCTCCAATCGGTCAACAACGACATGTTCCAGCACATCAAGGATTTGGTGGAGTTGGATGATTCCGGACCGAAGGCATGGAAGCTGCTACGCGACGTGATTCAGCCCAACACGCTGCCGATGGTGATTGTGTTGGAGAAGGAGTTGGCTGCCCTCTCCATGAAACCGGGAGATGATGTGAAACCGGTCCTTGACAAGATCAAGGACACCTATGCGAGGATGGCAGCGGCGGGCAGCGAAGTGTCGCAGATGCAACAGTGCACCAAGATCATCTCGGTGCTCGACAACTCGTGGGACAACCTCATCCCCACCCTCAACGTTCAGCAGGACAAATGGACGCCTGAGTGGCTACGGCAGCAGATTCTGCAGGAGGACTTCCGCAGACGCCACACGGGAGGTGGTGCTGCCAACAAAACTGCTGAGGGGTATGGAGCTGCAGGAGGCAGCAGAGGAAGAGGGGGAGGGAGAGGCCGAGGCCGTGGGAGAGGCTTTGGCAGAGGGAGAGGCCGAGGTGACTACAATGAGGGGCATGGGAGCTCTGGTGGCAGGGGGAGCACCCGAATGGAGGGTGCGTGCTGGTACTGCAAGAAGGCTGGACACCCGTGGTTCAAGTGTTTCAGCCGGCCTGAGGGATGGGCCCCTCCAGGCATGAAGCCGCCAAGTGGTGAACGTGCACGCGGTGGCGCTGTGCAAGGTTCAGGTGCACAAGGTGATGGTGCACAAGGTAAAGCCCACCCTGGGATGTTCCTCATGGTTGAGGATGTGCAAGGGAGTGGGGGTGATGTGGGTTCAGTTGGGAAGGTTGTGATGCACCCCCTCACTCACTGGGTGATCGATTCAGGTTGCACGAGTCATATGACCCCACGGGCAGATTTGCTTGATGAGGTAAAACCTCCTGGGAAGATCAAGTTTGTGGCTGCCGCTTCAGGTGCTTTGCTCCCTGTGATTGGTGTTGGGAATGCCAAGGTGATGGGAGCCAATGGAGAGCTTGTGGGGCTTGGGAATGTGCTGTTGGTTGAAGGTTTGTCCGCTAACCTTCTTTCTGTGCGCCGGCTGCAGAAGAGCAAGGCTGAAGTTACCTTCGGCCCAACCAGCTGCCGTGCAAAGCTTGGGAAGTTGCTGCTGTGGAACTTGGAGGAGAAGAGCAGCTGCATCAAGGACTTGTGGCAGCTGCCCATCATCCCTTGGAAGGGGAAACCACCAGCAACGGCAAAGGCAGCGGCAGCGGCTAAAGCAACTGCGGGAGGAGAGGAGACTGCACCAACTGCTGGGGCCCTGGATGCAGTCAAGAAGGTGCAGCAGCCACAACAGCCACATGGTGAGGTGCTTGCTGGTGTGGATGCGACAGCTGCATGGGCAAAGGCTTCATCTGGGAGTGGTGAGGCTGATTGGGAGACGTGGCATGAGAGGCTGTGCCATGTGAACATTCCTATGCTGCAGAAGTTGGTAAAGGATGGGTGCTTGAAGGGGCTGGAGGTGAAGGGGGGAGCAAAGGAGATTGGGAGCTGCCCTACCTGCCTTGAGACCAGATTCACGAAGTTTCCCTTCAGCAGCAGCACAGGACCAGCCAAGGCACCACTTGAACTAGTGCACATGGATGTGGTGGGCCCCACGAGGGCCCTTTCTCTCTCGGGCAGCCGCTACTTCTTGACGATTGTGGACGACCACACGCGTGCGGTGTGGGTGTACCCTCTCAAGACTAAGGGGGAGGTGGCAGCGGCTGTTCTTAAGGAGTGGATGCCGAGAGCACAAAGGGAAAGCGGACACAAGGTGAAGGTGATCCGCACTGACAACGGAGGAGAGTTCATCGGCGCTGATTTTGAGAAGGAGCTGAAGCGGAAGGGGATCCAGCATCAGCTCACAGTGCCTTACAACCCTCAGCAGAATGGCGTGGCTGAGCGGTTCAACCGGACCCTGCAGGAAGGTGCTCGCACTCTCCTTGGGCGTGCAGGGCTGCCGGATCCGTTTTGGGTGACAGCACTGCGGCAGGTCGTTGTTGTGAAGAACAGGGTGCTGGCGACTGTGGGGGACAAGCAGTGGGTCCCCTACACCAAGTGGTATGGGATTGCACCAGCTGTGAACATGCTGAGAGCCTTTGGGTGCATGGTGGTGTTTCATGTGCCTAAGGAGAAGAGGGGAAAACTGGAAGCTTCTGGGAGATGGGGTGTGCACTTGGGGCTTGCTAAGGATCACAAGGGCTGGCTGATTTGGGACTTGACCAGCCAGCAGCTGACTGTGTCAAGGGATGTGAAGTTCCTTGAGTCCTTGTACTACAAGGAGTGGAAGCAGCAGCAGCAGCAGAAGCTTCCAACGACACCGCTAATTGTCGAGGCCGATGAGGTGCAGCGGCCTTCAAGGCAAGTGGAGGTTTCTGTCTCTGAGAATGAGATCTCTGGGGTGACAGAGGATGGGGGAGAACCTGAGGTGGAGGAGCAGCAGCAGCAGCAACAGCAGCAGCAGCCGCAGCAGCAGGAGGAGCAAGGTGCTCCACAAGGTGCCGGACGTACGGCTGACCGTCCTAGGAGGGATGTGCGCCCTCCTAACAGGCTGACCTATGCAAGCCGTGGCAAGCCAAAGGTGGTAAGGGCTGGGAGTGTGGCTGAGCAGTGTGATGAGGATGAGATAGCACACTGCTACTGGGCAGCCGTCCCTGAGCCCAAGACGCTAGCTGAGGCATTGAGCGGGCCCGATGCTGAAAAGTGGAAGCAGAGTGTGAAGGAGGAGTATGATTCTCTGCTAGAGAATGAGACGTGGGAGCTGTGTGAGCTGCCACCTGGGAAGAAGGCCATTTCTTCCAAGCTGATTTTCAGGCACAAGTACGGACCTGATGGGGCGCTGACCCGCTACAAGTCAAGGCTTGTGGCTAAGGGGTTTCAGCAGACAAAGGGAAAGGACTTCAACGAGCTCTATGCTCCTGTGGGGAAAGGCACAACACTTCGGGTGTCATTGGCAATGGCAGCATACCGTGGATGGCGGGTGAAGCAGATGGACATCACCACCGCCTTCCTCAATGGGATCATTCTGGAGGAGCTGTACATGTTACAGCCTGAGGGTTTGGATGATGGGAGCGGCAGGGTGTGCAGGCTGAAGAAGGCCATCTATGGCCTGAAGCAGGCTCCTCGTGCATGGTACCACAAGTTAGAGGAGACTCTGCTGGCTGGGGGTTTCAAGAAGAGTGAGTGTGATCACAGCTTGTTCCTGCTGCAGGAGAAGGAGCAGTTTCTCATGCTCCTGGTATATGTGGATGACATCCTGCTCTTCTCTGAGTCATCTGCAATGATTGAGCATGTGGAGGAGATGCTGGAGATGCAGTTTAAGTGCTCCAAGATGGGAGATGTGAAGTACTATTTAGGGATGCATGTGGAGAGGGACCTTGACAAGGGAGTGTTGAGGTTGCACCAGAGAAAGTATTGTGAGGGGCTGGCTGAGAAGTATGGGCTGCAAGATGGAGGAAAGCCAGCCACCCCACTGCCTTCGGGGTTCACTGTAGAGCCCTGTGCTGATGAGGAGGTGGTGGGTGAGAGTGACAGGAAACTTTTTCATTCCATGGTTGGGGCACTCAACTATGCGGCTAACCACACACTGCCTGACATTGCCTTTGCAACATCCAGGCTTGCCAGTGTGGTTTCACGCCCCAGTCATGAGCAGCTGGAAGCGGCCAAGAGGTTGGTCCGCTATGTGAGTGCAACGGCATCAGTGGGTTTGGAGTACAGTGCTGTGAGGCAGAGGCTGCAGAGGAGTGCAGCTGATTTGAGCAAGGGGGAGATGCTCCTGACCTGCTACACTGACGCTAGCTTCAACTCGGTGAAAGCGGATGGCACCAGCATTGGAGGCTATGTGTGCCTGTTCGGAGGTGGTGCAGTGAGCTGGCGCAGTAAGAAGCAGAATGAGGTGGGGCAGTCCTCGTGTGAGACAGAGTACATGGCCCTGCATCATGGGGCAAAGGAGGTGGTGTGGCTGAGGCGTTTGTTGGAGGAGATTGGAGTTGGTCAGAGGGAGCCGACTGTGATTTTCTGTGACAATGAGTCGGCGGTGAAGCTAGCGAAGAATGCTTGTCTTCATGGGCTGACCAAACACATCAGGCCTAAGTGGCACTGGGTGAGGAGGCTCCTGGACAAGGAGGTGCGGCTGGAGATTGTGAAGACCCATCAGCAGGCGGCTGACATTCTCACCAAGCGCCTGGCTGAATCTGAGCATTGGAAGGGCATGAAGCTTGCTGGGATGAGTGTGCATTGAGGATGCATGCTTGAGCTATGGCATGTGGGATGATGGTTGGCAGCCAGAGGGGGAGTTTGTTGAGTGATGCTACCATTCGCATTCACGTCTGTCTGCCTCCCAACATATGTTCGTGCGTTGCATGCGTGTTGTGAGTGTGTGCAAGAATTTGTGTTTTGTGCGGTTTGGTTTTTCTGAGTGTGTGTGTGAATGTTATTTGGCTTGAGCAGATATCTGAAGTGACTCCTCTGCTCAAGAGCTTTCCGAGGAACCAAGTATCGCTTCAATCGGAGCACGAACTAGAAAGTTACGAACGTTGGAGTTCGTATGCTTTTGATATTTGGTTGTGGTGACTATGGGAAGTTGTGGGGTTGACTCAATATGGGGTACAGACTTTTGGGGGTTGGGAAATTCGTCTTTTCTACTGTAGTTGCTGCCAAATGGTTGGGAGAAACCAAACCAGGTTGGCAAGTGTGGCCAAGTTGGGTTGAGGTGGATTGTGGAGGTTGGGATAGTGACAAAGGTCAAAGTTGGGTTGCCTATGGGGAAGGGAATTGTATGGCATGGGGTTTCCTTGGTTGGGGACTCTCTTGGGACCTTCCCTCTCGTCCTCCTTATCCCTTCCACCTGGTTTAGTGCTACTCTAATTCTCTTGTGTGAACTTGTGTGAACTTTGTGATTGAGTTAAGTTCTTATGGCAGCATACCCCCCTGTGCGCCGAAATTGATAAGTCGAGATTTACTTCACCTCTTGATACGTTTCAACTTGGGAATTGTAGCCACGGAGTAGGGCTACAACATATATGAGTTTAGTGAAGTTTAGACTGTGCACGTTTCGTCGCGGCGTTTCTTGTGAGCGCAACTATTCTGTCCAGAAATAGGGACCAACGATTTTGAGAAATTTAGGCACCTAATCTTCATAGACTCCGTCCTTAGTCTCTAACAAATTTGCACACGCTAGGCCCTTGTTCTGGCTATTTTAAACTCGCTAGGCCCTTGTTCTTGCTATTTTGCACACGCCAGCCCCTTGTTCTTGCTATTTTGCACACGCTAGGCCCTTTTTCTTGCAATTTTGCACATACCAGGCCCTTGTTCTTGCAATTTTGCACACGCTAGGCCCTTGTTCTTGCAATTTTTCACACGCTAGGCCCTTGTTCTTGCAATTTTTCACACGCTTGGCCCTTGTTCTTGAAATTTTGCACATGCTAGGCCCTTGTTCTTGCAATTTTGCACACGCTAGGCCCTTGTTTCTGCAATTTTGCACATGCTAGGCCCTTGTTCTTGCTATTCTGCACACGCTTGGCCCTTGTTCTTGAAATTTTGCACATGCTAGGCTCTTGTTCTTGCTATTCTGCACACGCTAGGCCCTTGTTCTTGCAATTTTGCACACGCTTGGCCCTTGTTCTTGCAATTTTGCACTCGCTAGGCCCTTGTTCTTGCTATTTTGCACACGTTACGCCCTTGTTCTTGCAATTTTGCACACTCTAGGCCCTTGTTCTTGCAATTTTGCACACGCTAGACCCTTGTTCTTGCAATTTTGCACTCGCTAGGCCCTTGTTCTTGCTATTTTGCACACGCTAGGCCCTTATTCTTGCTATTTTGCACACGCTACGCCCTTGTTCTTGCAATTTTGCACACGCTAGGCCCTTGTTCTTGCAATTTTTCACACGCTAGGCCCTTGTTCTTGCTATTTTGCACACCCTAGGCCCTTGTTCTTGCAATTTTGAACACGCTAGGCCCTTGTTCTTGCAATTTTGCACACGCTAGGGCCTTGTTCTTGCAATTTGCACACGCTAGGCCCTTGTTCTTGCAATTTTGCACACGCTAGGCCCCTGTTCTTGCAATTTTGCACACGCTAGGCCCTTGTTCTTGAAATTTTGCACACGCTAGGCCCTTGTTCTTGCAATTTTGCACTCGCTAGGCCCTTGTTCTTGCTATTTTGCACACGCTAGGCCCTTGTTCTTGCAATTTTGCACACGCTAGGCCCTTGTTCTTGCAATTTTGCACACGCTAGGCCCTTGTTCTTGCTATTTTAAACTCGCTAGGCCCTTGTTCTTGCTTTTTTGCACACGCTAGGCCCTTTTTCTTGCTATTTTGCACACGCTAGGCCCTTATTCTTGCAATTTTGCACACACTAGGCCCTTGTTCTTGCAATTTTGCACACTCTAGGCCCTTGTTCTTGCAATTTTGCACACGCTAGGCCCTTGTTCTTGCATTTTTTCACACGCTTGGCCCTTGTTCTTGAAATTTTGCACATGCTAGGCCTTTGTTCTTGCAATTTTGCACACGCTAGGCCCTTGTTCCTGCAATTTTGCACACGCTAGGCTCTTGTTCTTGCTATTCTGCACACGCTTGGCCCTTGTTCTTGAAATTTTGCACATGCTAGGCTCTTGTTCTTGCTATTCTGCACATGCTAGGCCCTTGTTCTTGCAATTTTGCACATGCTTGGCCCTTGTTCTTGCTTTTTTGCACACGCTAGGCCCTTGTTTTTGCTATTTTGCCAAGCCAGCAAGGGCGTGGGATGGTTGCGAGCATCATCGGCCATCGGCGCTCGCGAATGAAGAGCGCCCGCTGCACTTCCTGCTCATGTGAGGATAATTCCATGGTTTGGGGGTAAAAGCGCTTGTTCCAGGCGTTTTTCTTCCACCGGGTCACGTGGTTGCGCTTGTCTGGTCCTATTACCAAGCCAGCAAGGGCGTTGGAGGGTTGCGAACATCATCGGTCATCGGCGCTCTCGAATCAAGAGCGCCCGCTGCACTTCCTGCACATGTGCGGATCCTTTTGCGTTTTGGGGTTGGAAGCGCTCGTTACGAGCGTTTTTCTTCCGCCGGGTCACGTGGCTGCGCTTGTCTGGTCCTATTACCAAGCCAGCAAGGGCGTGGGAGGGCATCGGTCATCGGCGCTCGTGAATGAAGAGCGTCCGCTGCACTTCCTGCACATGTGCTGATCCTTTCGCATTTTGAGGCTGGAAGCGCTCGGTCCGAGCATTTTTCTTCCGTTGGGTCACATGGCTGCGCTTGTCTGGGCCTATTCCAGCACACGCACCTGTGGTAGCACTGGTGCTAAGCACACGCACCTGTGTAGCACTACTGTTAAGCACACGCACCTCTGGCAGCACCGATATTCAACACCTCTGGCAGCACCGATATTCAGCACCTGTGGCAGCACCTATGGCAGCAGTGATATTCCGCAAACGCACCTGTGGCAGCACCGGTGTTTTGCAACGCTGTTGAGTTGAAAGCTTGGATTGAAGCTCGTTTGAAACCCTCGCTCGAGAACCCAACTCGGTCGCAACCAGGGTTCCGCCCGCTGCAGGAGCAGGGCATCTCTTTGCCTCTGTGGCGGGATCCTTTCCAGAAAAGGCACGCTATGGCCGGCGCCTGATAAGCCCTCGATCGTATGTCGTTTTCATTGGGCACTCTGGAGGCGATGAGCCACACTGTCATTTCGCGAATTCATCTCTTCTTCACAAGAGTGGAACCACATCACAAAGAGCTACTGTGTAGAACCAGGATTGAAATTGACATTTTGCGGTCAGTGCACACCCCCCCTTCCCTCTCTTTTCCCCCGAAACAAATGTGATTTATTACCCATAAACGCTCCTGCGCCTAAATCCAGGGGAACATGGTAACACTAATTTCAATCGGTTGAATTGGTAACCAAATTTTCTATGGGCAAATGATTACCAGTATGTTATCAGTGAGTGTTTGAGTAGCCCACTCAACAGACTTACAGGATACACAAAATCCTAACACGACAACTGCATAACAACAACCCAGTAACATGTCAGCCTTTTGGGGACTAGCCTTTTGAGTATATCAAGGCACAATTGGCTAGTAAAGAGATGTTCCGGAATCCTAGCAAGCACTCTTCCGGCAGCGACCAAAAGGCTTCGGCAGTTTTACTTGTGGTAGAGGAAGACAAAGCCAATGACAAAGAACGCTATCATCTGGTGGTTGAAAGAAATATAAATTGGCACAAGAGGGAGGGACGGAAGAGCACGGTTAGCGAGAGCATATGGGGTAGAGATGAACAGAGTGGTGGTGGGGTAAAAGTGGTGGAGGATGATCAAGGGAGGAATGACAAGCATGGTAAAGGAAAATGGAGCATTGCTGCACTGCAGCATGAATGGGAGGGAGGGAAAAGTGCGCAAAAAGGACAGGTGGGGAGTTGAAGGTTGTCGGATATTAGATGGAGAGATGAGCCACATGATGGAGATAGGAGACCATAACGTTGAGAAGGTTGAGGAAAGGCACACTGTAAAGAAGGTTGAGGCATAACGTGGATAATGGGGGGCATAACATGGATTAAGGGAGGCATAACGTGGACTAAGGGAGGCATAACGTGGATAAAGGGAGGCAGCATAGCGTGGAGAAGGTGGAGGCATAGTAGGGGAAGGCGGCCAGGATGAAGCGAGGCATCGAATGGATAGATAGCGGCAGCATATCATGGAGAAAAAGGGCACACCATGGACGGGCAGAGGCAGCATACCATGGAGAAGGTGGAGGCGTAGTAGGGGAAGGCCGCCGGGATGAAGCGCTCAAACTCGTCGTGGCGGAAGGGGCGCACGGGGATCTGTGGAAGAGGGTAGTGGGGTGTAGTGAGGTGTGGTGAGGTGAGGAGGAGTTAGAAGCAGCGATGACTGGGTTTGAGGGAAATGGATGGGGTTGGGCGACTAGGAGTAGCGACTAACTGCGAGGCAAAATGATTCCGGTATGTGTCGGCGAGGGACGAGAAAGAAACAGCGAGGAGGAAAGAGAGGGGAAACCAGGGGAAGCAGGAAATACTTGTGGCCTGGCATGAAAGAGTGTGGCAGGCAGGCACCAGGGACACGAGGAAGGTTGCTGCTCCGCACCTGCTTTGCAAGCAAGGCCGTGGAGTGGCAAGGGAACAACCAGCCAGCTGCTTGCAAGCACTGCCCTGCTTTGCAAGGTAGATGGTGGAGTAGCCGAGAACAATCACCTGTGAGCAAGAAGACGCACCTGCTTGGCGAGCGAGATGGTGGAGTAGCCGAGAACAATCACCTGTGAGCAAGACGACGCACCTGCTTGGCGAGCGAGATGGTGGAGTAGCCGAGAACAATCACCTGTGAGCAAGACGACGCACCTGCTTGGCGAGCGAGATGGTGGAGTAGCCAAGGCGCTTGTGCTCCACCTTGAACTGAAACACGCCGTACACATCCGGCACCTGGAAGGATGTGAAGAAGCGACCCTGGGGAGGAGGTGGTGGGAGGGTGGCGTACAGGAGAGGGAGGAGGAGAGGAGACAAGGTTGATCTGGCAGACGCAGAAGGCGTGAGACAGCTTGGACGGGTTGAGAAGAGAGCGTGGAGGGGGAATTGTGTGAGGGGACTTTTGAGGCGCCTCAAAAGCAGACTCGGCCGGCGTGAGACAGCTTGGACGGGTTGAGAAGAGAGCGTGGAGGGGGAATGGTGTTGAGGCGAGGGGAGGGTGGGATGGTGAGACGGGCGAAGGGGTGCCGGTTGTAGAGGAGGAGAAAGGAAGGTGGGAGAGGGAGAACAAAGAGTGTGACTGAGCATGTGGTTGCACCTTGTAGATTGACAATTGCCCTCGTAGATGTGTGTCAACGTGTTTGGCGCTTCGGAGCGAGTGAGAAGGGACATGCACCTCACCTTGTCATCGTGCGAGAGCATCTCACTCACCTTGTCATCGTGCGAGAGTGTCTTGAGCACGTAGGGGCTCATCATGTAGAACTGCACTTGCACATCGTCGCCCTTGAATGGCACCCACTCGCTGCCCGCCCACTCATAGATGTCCACTGCGAACTCCTGCCAGCGGGGGCAGCGAGGGGGGGGACGGGGAAAAAGAGCGGGGAAGAGGGGAGGAGAGCAGAGGAGCCAGCAAGCAGTCACCATGAGTGCCCCGTGCAAAATGGCGTTGAGGGGAGGAAAGGGGAAGAGGGGGAAAGGGGCGGGATGCAAGCAAGACAAAACAGCCACTGCCTGCAAGAATCCTGACGGGCATCGAGAAGGCAGGCAGGCGGGCAGGCAGGCGGGCAGGCACACAGCGCACTGATGCAGTGCAAGCGGGCACATGCGGGCACATGCAGGCACATGGCGGGTGCATACCAGGTGGTCAGAGACAAGGTAGACTGCAGGCTCCGTGCTCTCCCCAGCCTTGTTGTGCCGCAGGTTCACAGCCTGAGAGGTGTGGGGTGGGGGGATGGAACGGAAGGAAGAGAGTGGTGAGCAGCGGTTCGGAAAGATTCACTGGGGAGCTGAGCAGTGGTGAGGACAGATGGGATGCTGAGGGAGTGTGGGATGGTGAGGGGAGCGTGGGATCGTGAGGGGAGTGTGGGATGGTGGGATGGTGAGTAAGTTCATCTGCTCTATCTTCTCACCTTGAGGTGCCCCCTTTCGTGGAAGGTCCACTTGGAGAGCTCCGTGACAAACTGCTCATTGCCGGCCGGCGAGAGCCACTGGGAGGTCTTGGCGTTTTGTGAGGCCGGGTCGGCAGAGGTGGCAGACACGTCCACCACTGCGCGGAAGAAACTGAGAGGGGGGAATAAGGAGGGGCGGAGGAAGGGGAGGGGAGAACGAGAGGAGGCGCAAGGGAAGGGGAGAGGAGAGACGAGGCAGAAGAGGAAGGGTTAGGGCGGGGTCGGCGGAGGTGGCAGAGCAGTCTACCACTGCGCAGAAGAAACTGAAGGAGTAAAAAAACTAGGGGCAAGAGAAGGGGAGGGGAGGAGGAGGGAGGGGGTTGGAAGGATAAGTGCGAAGCGAATAGTCGACACATGCTCTTACACCTGCTTTTGTAACCTGGCCCGAACTCCCCCTTCCCTCCCTCCCCTTCCCCCCTCCCCCCCGATCCCCCCCCCCCAATTTTCCTGACAAGACGTGCAATTCACATCTCCAATTCTCCGTCTCACTCCCCCCTCCCTCGTCCCCCTCTCACCCCCAATCCAGCACCCACGCACCTGTCTGTGAAGAGCGCGAGCGACCCGGAGATGAGGACGCGCGCGTTGTTGCGCGCCTGCATGGCCGCCACGAGCGAGACCGCCTTGCCCTGCAGCGCGGGGGGCTCCTTGAGAGCCGCTGCTGGGTCCGCCGCGTAGGCCGTGGGGGAGCCTGAGAGCACCGGCACCACCTGATGGCGCATGGAGGGAGGGGGAAGGGACAGGGAGGGGGGACGAAGGGACAAGGAGAGGGGAAGGAGGGGGCGGAAGAGGGGGCGGGGGAGAGGGGGGTGGGGGGGTGGGGAGAAAGGGGGGGGGTTCCCCGTAAGAATTTCTCAAGAGATGAGGTGGAAGGACTGAGCGCAAGGACTGCGAGCACCAGCAGCAGCTGGTGGCGTGATGGAGGAGGGTGAGGAGCTAGCGGAGAGGGGTAAGCAGCATATAAGCAATGGAGCGTGCTGTGCGTCTCACAGGTGTGATCGACAAGAGGCATGAACGAGTACCATGCAAGGGGCACGGGGGGGGGGAGCAGGGCGTGGGATAGCTGAAAGGATGTGTGGAGCGACGGAGGGCATACCAGCTCGGACGTGGGCGAGACTGTCATGGCGATCCCCTGGAAGAGAATGGGGCCCTGTGGTGCAGCCATGCCGAGGGTGGGAATGCAGCGGAAGAAAGAACGGTGCAGAGTGAAGGTGGAGGAGAGAAACAAGGAGAGGAACGACAAGTAGAGCAAAACCAAATCCCGTTTGCACGCAAAAGAGACGGAGATGCCACCACAAGAATTTGGAACGAACAAGCAGCCGGATACAAGCCACCTTTACACGGTTCCACTGGGATGGCAAGGGTATTCTAGCAAAGCATACCTTGATGGGGGAAGCGCCGAGGATGACGGAGGAGTTGATGAGGTTGCTGCCGAGCACGAGCGTGTGGTCGTCCCTGCGCCCGCTCACCCGCGCGTACTGCTGGTGGTCGATCACCACGCCCTTGGGGTTCTGCAATCGCATCAGTCAATATCGCGGATGGAATTGGAAAAGTGAGTCACATCAACATATACCACGTCCCGTCGCCAACTGCACAGCACTCGCGCGACATTTCGCGGATGGCGTGAGTGATGGCCGCGCGGCGCGTCAGCACATACCTCATCGAGGTCCACGCCGCATTCGAGTGCAATATCGCGGGATGGTGTCGGACAGAGATGTGAGAGGCGCGAGCGGCGGCAACACGTACCTCGTCGAGGTCCACGCCGCATTCGAGCGCGATATCGCGGATGGTGTCGGACGCGCCGCTGTCCGCCGCGAGGATGAGGTCGTGGCCCGAGTCCACGAAGTCGAGGATCGCCGCCACGTCCACCACGCCGCCAAACGCTAAGAGATGGGGAGCACGGGGTAGGTGGGGGGGGGGTGAGGGAATGAAGGACGAAAAGGCGAGGATGAGGTCGTGGCCCGACTTCACGAAGTCAAGGATAGCTGGCACGTCCACCACGCCGCCGAATGCTGGGAAATGAGGGGGGCGGGGAACGTGGGAGCACGGGGAAGGTGGGGGGAGGAAGCAGCGTGTGCGGCAACGTGTGCGCCATGCGGTAGAGGATGATAGCGACGTGGTAGAGGTACTAGTGAGTCGCATTGGAGCGGGATTTCATCATTCACACGCGAGATCGCAAGATGTACAGGAGACGTTGGCGCGAGGGCGATAGCGGGGTCGTAGGGGTACTCGTTCACCCTTACTACACAACTTCATCAATCACAAGTGAGGACGCAAGACGTACACGAGAATTCGGGGTGGAGGATTATGGCGGCGTCGTAGAGGTGCCAGCTCAGCTTATAGCGTGATTTTAAGAATGGACGTGCAAGCGCAAGACGTACCATGAGACTTTGAGGCCGAGGATGATAACGGCATCGTAGAGGCGCTAATGAGTCACCTTATAACGCGGCATTAGAGAAAACACAGATAGAAAGTAACACGTACAAGAGACTTTGGGCGCGAGGATGATGGCGGCGTCGTAGAGGTACTCGCCGTACTTCTGCAGCACGAGACTCGAATCCCTCGCCGCGCGCAAATCCAATTCGTACCCGCGATCTGCGGAACGGAAGACCAGGACGTAGAGAGGGGAGAGGCGGGGAAAAAGGAAGAACGGCGAGAATCAAAGGAGGAGGTTCCAAATGAGACGCTGGCCGCGAGTGATGGGGACGTCAGCGGAAAGCTACAAGCTGAGGACACGAGATGGGATCATTGTGAATGCTGAATGCACGACGATGAGTCAGACATGGCGCATTAGTGGATATGTGACTGGCCGATAAGGATCGTATCGCAATGCGCGGCCAGATCTTGAAAGATGCCGAGCAGATTATGTGAACTATGAGTGTTGCTAATTCGGTCACATTTGCCAGTGTCGCCTGTTCAGTAAGCTATGTCAGTGTCGCAGATATAGGTATTGCGGAGTCGCCAATCACGTAGCTATGTCAGTGACTAGAACACATCAAACTATTTCTATGTCAGTGACTAGAACACATCAAACTAAATCTATGTCAGTGTCGGCGACTCAGGAAGTAGTGTCAGCGTCGCCAATTTGTTGGTCAGCTATGTTCAGCCTCGCATGCTACAGGACTGTCGCCGTACGCTTGCCCTGTGATAAAGGTGGGAACTTTACGACTCTCGATCTGCAAAACATCCTGCTGTAATGCGGAAACCCAAGATCTAGCGCAATCCGTACTGTTAGGTGACTGCGAACGTCTCAATTCCAACAGGAAAATTCTCATTGACTGGGAGCTCTTCAATAAAACGGTCCTCTGGAGCATCTGTGAATCTCCTGCAAATCGCGAACGACCTCCATGATTCGTGGCTATCTGCGACGTTCTTAATTACCTGCGAGGTTCTTAAAGAAGATGGAGTAAGAGTCCTTATTCTTGAGGTCGTCTAGCAGCACGAGGATGCGCTGATCCGTCGGTCGCTCCTCCGAGAATGCGACGCATCCCACCACCGAGATCGCGATCAAAGCCAGCAGGCCAAGCACGCGCGGCGCCATCGCTACCGCAACCGCGTTACGAAGCGATCAAGAGATTAAATATGCGCAGCACGCGTCGGACGAGAGTGTACCAGAGGTAAGGTGCGGACGACCTAGATCCTAATCTCCGACCTACAAAGCCAGCGATTCCCACCAATGTGAATCCTGAATGGAGAAATGGTGCGCTGGTGGTGGTGAGATCCCAAGGTTGGCCCACACAGAGAAGTCCCCGTCACAGCTAGGGTGACAATGATGAGGATACAATCGGATAATACACCAACACCAGCACTCATTGTCAATACAAGGTAACATCATGTAAACTGATTACTATATGACTTTCATCTTCTCCACAGAGCACCAGTGCAGTGTGACAGGCTATGGGCTTAAACATAATTTTTTATGGAAACAGGTATTCGTGTGTTCCAGAAAACCTGGATAGAGGCCGGCGTATGCGAGGCTCATTCAAAAAAAGCTCGTCATGCACCATCATGTTGAGTCAGCAACCTAGTCTGGAATATTTGAAACATCTTCTCTTTCGACAGTCCATCTTTCCTCACATGGTGGTACGAGAACACACAGCAGTCAATCGACGGCGGATTACGTGCTTCCCTTTCCACCCGTGCATCTTCATTCTCATGCACCGCATCCCGTTCAATCCCTGCATGCGCTTGCTGTCCAAAGTCAAATTCTGTATCCTGCCCGTGGTCTCTGGGCACACCCAACAGCATAGCCATGCTTGCAGCTGCTCTCGCAGACACCCCTGCATCCTTGCGCAACTCCTCCGCTGTTGCTGAAAAGAACACCTCCTGATTGGGGTGGGAAAGGAAGAAAGGCACAGCAGACAAGAGGGAAACCAAGTCAAGGCAGGCAGTTTGAGAGAAGTCCTTGACAAAGAAACTATTTGGTCACTGGAAGGCAGTCTTCCAAGAAGGCCATCAGGAGCGAATGGGAAGCAGGGTGAAAATAAAGGGGAGGATCAGCAATGAAGATGCATGAAGAAAATGATTGGGTTGGGAGGTGCTGCTGAGCGAACCTTTAGCCGTGCATCAAGATAAGGGTGATAATTGAAAATAACCCTCTGTGTGTGCAGCATGAACAAGGAGCAAGATGAAGCCTTGTACGTCAAGATTGGAACCATGGGAAACCGGACGATCCTTACGGCATTAGGTGAGGCGAGGCGGACGAGCAACCGCCCCGTAGCATCCTCGAGCACCAAGACAAGCCCTGCCGCCCACTTCCTCTTCACCCCAGAACCTGCTTTTCCTGTGGACTCTCCCTTTGCTGAAGCCACTCCGCCCACGCCCTCTGATGTGCCTGCTGTCTCTGCTGCTTTCCCCGAACCACCTCCTTCTCCCTCTTCCACCCCCTTCCCTACTGCTTCCCTCGCCACATTAGCCTCAGCATCTTCCTGTGGCGCCACATCAGCCCCCTCCTGCCTCGCCACGTCAGCAACATCCTGCCTTGCCACGTCAGCATGACCCTCCCCTTTTTGCAGCTTCGCTCGCGCCCTTTCCACGCCTTCCTCTCCTGACCGCTTTCCCGTCCCTTCCTCCCCCGTCCCCTCGGTTGCATCAGTACCAGCAGCGGCACCAGCAGATGTGGCAACGGCAGGTAGAGGAGTGGAGGAGCGCGGGGGTGCAGGAGAGGAGGAGATGGAGCGGGGCTTGTCTGGAACGAAGGCAGTGAAGCGGGCGGGGTGGATAGCAGAGGCGAAGATCACTCTCGCTGCACAGCGGAAGCGGTACGGCACCTGGTGTGGGGTGGGTAGGCGTAGGAAGCCGAACACGAAGACAAAGTGGTGAAACGGCAAGATAAGATATGGAAGATGGAGGAGAAAGGAGAGTCAAAGGAGTCACAGGAAAGAGGAAAAGGTAAGAGAAAAGAAGCAGTGTGTGCCTGGTTTCACTCTCCCCCGTCTCAGTCTCCCCTGTCTCACTCCCTTGTCTCACTCTCCCTTGTCTCACTTTCCCTTGTCTAGCACTTCCCTGTCCCGCTCTCCCCCGTATCTCTCTTCCGTCTCTCAATCTCCCCCGTCCCACTCTCCCCTCTCACTCTGGTGCATGGTGCGGGTTACCACTCACTCACCACAGGATGGGTGTAGATCTGGCGAAGGGTGGAGTACGGCTGCAGGGAACGGGCGATGCCTGGTGCCAAACAGTGGGGCGCAGGAGAGGAATCAGAGGAGAGCACAGAGGAGAGCACAGAGGAGGGCACAGAGGAGGGCACAGAGGAGGGCGCAGAGGAGAGCAAAGAGGAATGCATAGAGGAGGGCACAGATGAGGGCACAGAGGAGGGCACAGCAGAGGACAGAGATGGACGTTGAAAGCTTGATGCAAAGGTGGTGGAGCGGGGCTGTCAAATTGTGGGACGAAGAGGTGTTTTGGGTTGGAAGAACAGCAGGAATGAGGGAAGATGGGTGATGCATTGATGTGTGTGTGCGCTGGTGAAAGGAGGCCCAGGGAGGAAAACGAAAGCGGGTTGGTTGGGCGGGTAAGAGGTGAGCGGAGGTGAATGTTGACATGTGTGTGGGAGTGAGGGCAACGAATGCACTGACGTGTGTGCTGGTGGATGGAGGCCCACAGAGCCATGTTGCCTATCCGCGTGTGTGCGTCCTCACTCGCTGCCCTCTCTGCATACTTGCTGTGGGAGCAAACAAGGAGAATGGCAGCAATGCAATGAGACGATTCTCCAAGTGCCCCCCAAAACCCCTCTAAGCGTTCTTGCCATTACGTGTAACTAGGGGATTGAATCCAATAGGAGCACAGGCAGAACTACGTCTAGGTAGCTTATTTGTTTTTTAAACCAATGAACGGTGAGCAGGGCGGTAACATGAGCGTTACCTTTTCAGCTCTGCTACGTCCGAGTAGCATTCCCTGACGAGGCTCAGGCGGCTGGAGTTGTTGAAGATGCCCAGCCAGTCCCCTCTGGCGCCGTGGCACGTGGCTCTGATGTTCCTCAGCCGCACCCAGCACGGCACCACCCCCTCCTGCTGCCACTCTCCCGCCACCCTCTCCTCCTCCCCCTCCTCCCGGCCCTCCCCATCTTGTCGTCTCTCACTCCCCTCTGCTGCCACTCCTCCCGCTCCCTGCCCCCCATTCTGGTCCCGCTCTGCCCTCTCATTCTCCCCACCCCTGTTTCCCCCATCACCTCTGCCCCCACCTTCCCCCTCGTGCCCCGCCCTGGCTGGCCCCCCTCCTCCCTCCCCCTCTAACGCCTTTGCTACAGAGGGGTGCAGGCGGTGCAGCAGCCAGTGAAGGTCGTCCACGTGGCACATAACAGGCAGCAGGGAGCCCAGAGGGGGGACACGCTGCAGCACACAGAGAGGAGGGGCAGGGCGACCGCCAACGGCAAAAAAGTGGGTACCCTGAGCGAGTGCAGGGAGGAGGAGAGGCGGGATGCACCCCTGCATGCGCCGATGCTGATGCAGGGGTTGATGTGGGTGGCCTAGTGGGTGGGGGTTGGGGTAGGGATGAGCTGGAGGGCGCAGATGGTGTAGAGGAGGATTCGGGGGCATTGTATGGCTGGCCGTGATGCGGGGAATGACTGGAGGGGATTGGTGCTGCCGGCCTGCACAGAAAAGAGACAGCAGAAGAGAGATTGAGTGGTTGAGTGCAGTAGAGCGTGGAAGAGGGACGAAATGGAGTGGAGCACGGGCGAGAGGATGGGTGAGTGATGGAAGGACAAGTGGTGCTGGGTCTAAAGAAGGGTGATGAACGTGCCTGAAAATGGAAAGGCAGTGACGAGAGACGAAAGCGAAGGGGCCAGAGGAATGCGCGGAAGCACGGCAGAGAGGAGGTAGCACGACTCACGCGGAAAGCGAGGGGAGAGGGAGGTCGGTGCCGTCCCAGACGAAGAGCACCACCATGCGATCCCTCTTTACTATGTGCCACACCTGCATGCACACACGCATGCACACAGGCATGCACACAGGCATGCAGACACGCAATTTCGCACGCACGTACGCACGCGCACAGCCCGCACACACACGCACGCGCGCACACAAACGCACCCACACAGCCCCCAAAACGGCCAGGCAAAGATGATACAGCGAGATTACTCATCTCGAACAGAATAAGATAACAATGAGCAGAATAACCATGACAGTTAACAGGCTGACTGACCTGCACGCAGAGATCAAACGCAATGTCTGCATCGATGCTGCTGATGGTCAGCAACGGCTCTGGCGCTGTGGGTGGGCCTGGCAGGAGCCATGGAGGGGAAGGGAGGGAGGCACAAAGGAACAGGGATAAGCTCTTTTTCACAGACGAAACTTTATACCATGAAGGAACAATCAACTTCCCTTCCCTCCTATCCTACAACTTCCCTCCCTCTTATCTGCCCCACCCCAGCCAGCTTACGGATGAGGAAGGGGAAGCCAGGCGCCCAGAGCCGGAGCTGCTGCACGAGCTGGTGGTGACCGGGGGAGAGGGTGGAGAAGGTTCGGTTCATCTCAGATCAACTTCCCCCGCCCCTCCAATTCCCCAGCTCACCACCTTCTTCCCCCTCCACCCCCTCTCCCCCAGCTTACGGATGAGGAAGGGGAAGCCATGCGCCCAGAGCCTCAGCTGCTGCACGAGCTGCTTGTGGCCGTCGGAGAGCGGCCGGAAGGAAGTGTGCGAGAAGGAGTAGGGCTGCAGGGACGACCCTGGCGTCCCTGAGAAGAGCGCGTGGGCGCTCTGCAGACCTGTGCGCGCCGTGCCCAGGGGACCTCTGTGAATCACCGTGCTCTGCACAGGATAGCGTGGGAGAGCGGTGAGAAGGAAGTCAAAGCGGAAGTCAAGTGGGAGACGTGCGTGCACAGAGAGGATGTTTTGTAGTGAACGCGTTAATGATAAAGAAAAGGAAAGACTGAGGGAGGGGAACGTTGATATAAGGAGGCACAGGGAGCATGGATGAGGGGAAAAAGACAGAAAATCGAAGGTATCTGGCATGAGATCATGGAATCGTACTGACCATCATTCTGTGGATGCGAATTATATCGCCTACATTGGCGACTTGCGCCAGTTGATCAGCCCGGGGAGCAAAGAGGTTGACGGCATAGCCAGGGCCGTGGCACGTGGTGTCCGCCAGAAGCAGCGTGCAGAAGAAATCTGCAAAGGGGATGCACGCGCGGATTAGGAAAACACGAGATACACGGGTTTGATACCGCTTGTGCGAAGTCAGAAGTGAAAGCGCATGCAGAGGAGGCGAGGGGAGGGAGGAGAAATCCGAGCATGAGGCTGTTGCGTGAACAAGGTCGAGACGAAATTCAGGAAACGTGGAGAACGAGTACAGTACCAGTCCCCTGGGAGTGCCGAATGTTGTCAGCGAGGACCACCACGCCGAAGACATTGACCTTCTGCCCGGCTGCTGCAGGCACGTCGCTCAACGGCGTGTACACGTACTTGTCCTGCTGCTGTAGTACGGGAGAGGCGCGTTCGGGTTGAAGGTGCACGCTTTTGAGAGACTGTCTGCGACGATTTTTTCTAACGGAGAAGCGAACATCGATGACGGGAAGTGCCACGGAATTAAGAAGCAAACTTGCAATAGGACGGAAAGAAGCGCTAACAGAGACAAGCTGGTCCGAAGGTTCGTGAGTGATTTTCGGTACAAAGTAAATTGACAAGTCCTAGACTAAGTCGACGAAGGAATAAAACTTACAACCATTGGATTGCTGGCGTTCTGATACTAGTATGTCGTAAGGCTCATGTGATTTTCCTCAAGTCACAGTATCCGATGCATGCAGGACGGCCTATTGCATCTAGTGTGAGATGCGAATAAGACTAATGCAGACGGTAAGGATCACGGAGCGCGGAGCTGGAGGGCGACCATGAGATTGCGCTTCAAGTAATTCCAAGGTCAAGGTTGAGGAAGGGGAGGAAGGAAAGAGGAAGAATAGGAGAGCGCGTGTTCGTGACGATTTGCTCTAGGTTTTGCTCGCGAGAGTTGCGACTTCGCGGAGCTGCTCGCCGAATTCAGGTTACACGTCGTGGACCTCGACTGGAAGAATGTTATCTGGCGCGTGTCAGAGGCATGAAGATCAGCTTCTGCCAGTCCTGAGCGAGAAACGGGGTCACTTGAAATTTTGTTCGCTCCCTTTGATTGGTTCATTATTTCACGGTCTCGACTTTCCAGCAAGGCAGATCCATTTTCTGCCCCGTCCGGTCAATTCTTCAGCACAAGCCCCAGCCACAGCACCAAAGTTTTCCGCGCCCATTCCCCTTGGCCCGCGCAATTTCTGTCATTCTGCGCATGTCAGCCCTTCTAAACCAATCAGAACTGGGAATGTCGCCCGCATCCCTGGAGCTCTTCAGTACCCCCACCTCACCATGCGCCTTCCGCTTGGCCATTCCCCATCCTGATTCCGCATGGCTCATCTGCTTTTCTGGGATTTTCATATGCTTGTTTCCTGTGCTCGTCAGGCAAGCCCCTCGGTACTTTGAACCAGGCTCTAGTAAGCTCGCGAGGCCGCGGCCGTAGCATAACAATGGCGGCTATTCGCGCGAGCGCGTCCCTGCCGCTGGCGCCGTCTCAGTCTCTTCGCGGAGAGCCCGAGGTTGCACAGGCGAGCGTTCAGAGCCCACGGAGCAGTCACAATATCCTTCCTCGCCATGATGGCTTGAGGCGTGTGTTACCAGCAACGAGTAACACTGCAGCTTTTCGCAGAGCTGGATGCAGAGTCAATCGAATTTGTAAGGCGGATGTAACTCTAGGTGGCATTCGGTCCAGATTAAGCGGCAACGCGAGTGATAAGGATGGAGTTAAATTAGCGGATTCCGCCATGGCTGCAACTTTGGTAGAGGAGAAAGAGTCGACGCGGCTTTTAAGAGCCGCAGAAACCGCGCTTGGATTAAATTCCAGTGTAGAGTCTACAGACGACGACGATGACTATGACGATGAGACGGATATGGAGGACGCGCAGGGCGATGAAAGGGAATCGCAATCGAAATCTCGCCAGCGGTTACCATCGCTGGCGGAAAGATTAGGGGACGATCGTGACGTCAGCAGGTGGTTGGCGGAAGTGGAGGAGGCGGATACTTTGGCGGAGCTGCTGCTGGGGAAGCTGGCAGCGTTGCGCGGGGAGGCGGGCGGAGCGGCGGCACTTGCCGCGGCGGAGGCAGCAGCGGCGGAAGCTGCTTCCGCCGCTGCGGCAAAGGCGGAGGCGGAAGCGGCGGCGGCGGCAGCAGCAGCAGCCGCCGCCGCGGAAGAGAAGAAGGCAGGCGGGGGATGGTTCAGCGGGTTGGGGAGTCTGTTGGGGGGTGAGAAGGAGAAGAAGGCGGAAACGGCGAGGGGAAATGCTGAGAGAGCGCAAGGTCAGCGGAGATCGGCGGAGGCGCAAGGGCAAGGGGGAGCGACAGGTGCTGGCAGAGCGCAGGGCGCGGCGTTGGGCCAACGACCGGGGGTGGGAGGCGCAGGCGCAGGGGCGGGGAATGCGGGGAAGACGGAGAGATTTACGCGGCGTGACGTGGCATGGCTGATGGAGGGGAGCCTGGCGGCGGGCAACGTGGCACTCAGCTATTCGCTGCTGAATGCGTGCAAGACGTCCGCTTTGGCGCTCAATGCGGGCGCGCCTGGGCAAGGTGCGGCAGTATGTTAGGGGATGGTAGATTAGTACAAGGAAATGACGGTACGATCAGCATACGGAACCGGTTGGGATTGACTGTGGTGCTGAGATTAACACATGTTTCTGCATCCTCATCTCCCCCTCGCTCCCCCCACTATCCCCTTCCCTCGTGGCCCCCTCTCTCATCTTCCCTCTGCCGCCGCCCCTTCCAGCGCGTGCGCGCGTGTGGCCCGCGGTGGGCGTGCGCCTATACGCGGCGATGGTGAGGGGGCTGGCGGCGCTGCTGCGAGTGGCGGACGCCGTGGCGCTGGTGGGGGAGGTGCAGCGGCGAGGCGTGCCCGAGGGGGACCGAGAGGTGAGCGGAGGAGGGAAGTGGGGAGTGAGGTGGGGGAAGGGGAAAAGGGGAAGGGAAATGCAGTAAGGGGGGAAAAGGGGGAGCAACAGCTGAGTTGCGGTGGCGCTGGTGAGGGACGTGCAGAGGAGGGGTGTGCGCGATTGGGACAGAGGGGATGTGAAGTGAGTGAGGGAACAGAGCCAGGGAGCGGTAGTGGCTTGTGTGGTGCACTTGAACGTCACAGTGGATGAATTGTGTGCTTTCATCCCTTCAATGTATATTCTCAGATGTCGGTGGGCTACCCTATGTGCTGCAAAGCCTTCACTTTCATGTGGTGCATGAACAAATAAGTCAACAGCCACGTCAAGTGGTTTGTGCATTTGCGTCCTTGTGTTCCTGGTGCAGGTGTCCTTTGGAGTGACAGTGGATTGCCCCACGTGCCGCAAAGCCTTTGCTGTGGTGCAGCCGCAGCAAGGCAGGCAGGTGAGGCCACGTGGCGGTTCATAAGAATGATGCAGTAAATTCCAAGGAGAGAAACCACGTACAGCAATTAGGTTGTTCCCGCTGTTTTTTCTGCTGCTACCTTTCATGGTTCATGCTTCATGCTCGCACTGCCAGCCCTCTGCTATTCCTACATCCCTGCATCTCCTAGGCCAATGCTTCTATAACACACTTATTAATGATCAATCTCACTCCGGCTTGTAACTCTGCCCCTGTCCCTGCTCCTCGTGCCCCATGTGCGACTGTCCCTGCTGTCCCAGGTGATGGGCTGTGCGGGGTGCAAGTACGAGTACGAGCTGGTGTCAGGAGACCTCATCTCCTGCGACTCTGAGTCTCTTATGTGAGTGTTATCTACACGTATGGATGGTTATTCTCGCTGTATATGTGTGTAAGACAATCATGCAGGCATGTGCAAGTACGAGTACGAGCTGGTGTCAGGGGACTCTGAGTCCCTCATGTGAGCGATATGGTACATGCATGCTTGCTGTATCCGTAATGTACATCTGTGTAGCACAATGGTGCACATACAAGTACGAGCTGGTGTCTCATGTCAGGGGACCTCATCTCCTGCAACTCTGAGTCTCTCATTTGAGCCGTGTGTTGTCTGCATACATGGTGTATCCGTATCGTATGTGTATGTAATGTAGCAATCATGCATGTACAATTGGACAAAGTCCCTGACCTGCTGCCGCCCCAGCGACTGTTCCCCCGTCCTTGACGAAGCCCTTAACCACGTGAACTTCCAACAGGGCGGCCCACTCCTTTTTACAGCTCGTTATTTTGATACGGGCTCCCCCCATTCTTGACAAAGCCCTTAACCGTGTGCACCCTGTTTGCACTTCACACAGGGCCGCTCACCAGCAGCAGTCCATGGTGTGGTGTGGTGTGGTGTGGTTCTCCATGGTGTGGTGTGGTGTGGTGTGGTGTGGTGTGGTGTGGTGTGGTGCTCAAAGCCCTGTCCCCTGTCCCTCATCCCTCCACCCCTCCATTCACTCCCCCTGCTTACCAGTGACTCTGCCCCCATCTTAGACTCTCCCCCTTCAGTCAGTTTGTGCGCACCAGCTGCGGTGCACTGTGGTGCTCAAGGCTCCTCTCGTTTCCTCTGCTCTTCATCCCTCCACCCCTGCATGCACTCACCCCTCGCCAGTGACTCTGCACCCATACTAGACAAGGTCCTTCGCTTTGTGCGCATCAAGAGGGGAGATCCACCAGCAGCGGTGCACAGCGTGGTGCTCAAGGCACCAGACGGCACATCGCAGATCAACACCTTCGCCACCGTCACCCCCTCCGTGCCCGCTCAATCCGGGGAGCGAATCACCATCGCCTGCGCTGCCCCCTCCTTCTCCTCCTCCCTCGCCTCCTCACTCTCCTCCTCCCTCCCCTCATCTTCCTCCTCTTCTCGTAAATCCTCTGCTTCTAGAAGGAAAATAGCGGGGGTATTCCCTGCGCCTGCCAATAGAACCCCGGGGTGGAATCCGAGTGAACCCATGGCTCTGACCAATCACGTGACGAGGCAGACGCTGGCGTTACTGCGCGCGTCGCCCAAGGCCACTAGAGACAGCGGCAGCCTGTCGCTGCCGCCCTGGGTTCTGCCGCTGGGCGGCGCACTGGTGGCGGCGAACGTGGTGGGGGCGGCAGCAGTGAGCATGGGGATAATGGAGCCAAACGCGATCACAGATGGGACGATGGGGAGTGTGGTGGGGTGGGTGGCTGCTGGCGGTGCTGCAACAGGCGGAGCGTACAACTTTCTGCTCCTGCCGAAGCTAAGAGAGGTATGCCAGTTGTTCTGTAACGTACATTTTTCTACAAGCGAATTCCAACTTAACTGGGGTGGGTGCTGCGGCTGGGGGGGGCTACGACTTGGTGCTTCTTCCAAAGCTAAGAGAGGTAGGGCTCCCGGAGATGGCAAGGCAGTGTGGCAACAGCTGTGCTGCTGTAGCATTCCTGGTATAGCACGCTCATACGCTGCACGGCCCGCTGGTACGCTGCACCGCCCGCTCATACGCTGCACCGCCTGCTCATACGCTGCACTGCCCGCTCGTACGCTGCACTGCCCGCTCATACGCTGCACTGCCCGCTCATACGCTGCGCCGCCCGCTCATACGCTGCGCCGCCCGCTCATACGCTGCGCCGCCCGCTCATGCGCTGCACCGCCTGCAGTCGGTCGCGCTTCGACCCCCCCCTGCATCTGTTCACCTCCCTGCATCTGTTCGCCAACAGCTGCATCTGCAGCTGTTGGCGCATGCACTATCGAGCTCATAGATTCTATTCGTCCTGCCCTGTCTCCCTCTCCCCCTGTACCGCTATCTCTCCCTGTTCCTCTTGCTCCCTCCAGCTGCCAGGCAGTGTGGTGGATGGCATGGCAGTGCGGCAGCAGCTGTTGGAGCAGCATGCAGCGTTGAGGCAGAGGCTAGAGGCGCTCTCTGCTGCTGCAGCTGAGGAGGTGAGTCCGCCCTTCCTTCCTTCCTCTGCTGCTATTGTGATGTATGCATGCCATCCATTGGGGGTGAGAGTGCAGAGGAGGGAATGCTCGGACTGCTCTCCTCTGCCGTGTTTGGGGAGATTTATCCAACCCGAGACAGAGTAGGTTCCTTGCAAGCTCGCTGGAGCCAATGCTGCATGCCCCACACCCCCTCATCTCTCTGTGCTTGTCTACACGTGTGGATGCATGTGTATGTGTGTGCGCATGCGTCCGTACATCATACTTGCATGCATGCATGCATGGGTGTGCACACCAGGTGCGCATGCTAGCGCGCATGTGTCAGCTGCAGAACAAGATGCAGTCCATCGGCCAGCCGTCCACCTACAGGTGTGCCACGTCACCTACAGGTGTGCCACGTCACCTACAGGTGTGCCACGTCACCTACAGGTGTGCCACGCCACCTACAGGTGTACCAGGCCGGTGCTGTCCCGGCCCAGGCTGCGATTATGATAGCATTAACCCATCCCAATCACTGACTTGGTCCCGATCAGGCGCTTTGCACTCGCTCTTCCCATCGCCCCATGCTGCCTCATCATATTCCTATCATATGATCCAGCGCCCCATCTCATCCCTACACTGCCCCACTCCTAACTTCTCCTACCCCACCCCCCCCCCCCAACATCCCGCGCCCTCTCCTCCTATGCAGGGCTGTGCAGGGGGGAGAGAGAGTTGGCGGCTCGCATAGGGCTGGACCAGCACTTTCCCCCCTCATACCCCGCTCATACCCCCCTCATACCCCGCTCATACCCCGCTCATACCCCCCTCATGCTGCCCCACTGTCACCCCATGCTCCTCGACTCTGCCCCACTGTCACCCTCATGCGTGGCAGTGCGCAGTGGGAGAGAGTGGCGGCGTGGACGCAAGGGGTTGGACCAGCACTTCCCCCCTCATATCCCCTTCTATCCGCCTCATGCTTCCACACTTTCTGCATGCTCCCCCTGCCCTTCATCCACATTGTTCCTATGCGCACATGGCATGGCAGTGCGCGGTGGGAGCGAGTGGTGGCGGCTCGCAAGGGGCTGGACCTGCAGTTCAATGGCCTTCCCCCTCATTCCACGTTCTACCCCCACTACGCTGCGCCACTCCCTCCTGTTCCCCATGCCCCTCTCCACGCTGTTCCTATGCACGCATGGCATGGCAGTGCGCGGTAGGAGAGAGAGGTTGCGGCGCGCAAAGGGCTGGACCTGCACTTCCCCCCCTCATATCCCCTTCTATCCCCCTTATGATGCCCACTCTTATGCTCCTCCTGCCCTTCATTCACCATGTTCCCATGCACGCATGGCATGGCAGTGCGCGGTGGGAGCGAGTGGTGGCGGCTCGCAGGGGGCTGGACCAGCGGCTGCTGGCGCGAATCAACCTCGTTGACAGCTACGCCAAGGTAGGCCCGTGATTGAATGTCAAGACTTACTTCCTGTCACCACGCCGCTCCTGCTGCATCAGGTGCGATTAAATGTTGGGATCAGGGTGCAATGCACTGTCCAAAATTCCAAGCCTGAAGCCCGAAATCTCTAGTCCAGGCTGCCACACTCTCGCCTCGTCTCTACATGCCCTCCACCCGCCTCCACCCTTCCCCTCCCCTCCACCCTTCCCCTCCCCTCCACCCTGCCCTTCTGCCCTTTCCTTCAGCATGGGCAGCAGGCACTAGTGTAGGCGTGCTAGGCCTGATTGACACACTCCCCGTTCATCCCTTGTGTGTCCTCAACCCCCCTCCACCCTGCTCCTCGGTCCACAGGAGCTGTCAATGATAGAGATCGAGGTGGAGATTATATGCTAACTTCCGCTCGTCCCTAATGTTCCCTCCACCCATCATAGAGATCAAGGTGGAGATTATATGCTAACTTCTGCTCGTCCCTAATGTTCCCTCCACCCATGATAGAGATTAAGGTGGAGATTATATGCTAACTTCCGCTCGTCCCTAATGTTCCCTCCACCTATGATAGAGATCGAGGTGGAGATGGATGCAGGCGTGCCCACAGCAGAGGCTAGAGTAGGCATGATTGACCAGAACGGCACACTTTCCGCTCGTTCCTTCTGTGCCCTCCACACTGCCCCTCCCTGCCCTCCCTGCCCTCTCTACCCTCCCGCCCTGCCCCTCTACCACCAGGTGCTGTCGATGATAGAGATAGAGGTGGAGATGGATGCAGACGTGCCAACAGCAGAGGCAGCAGGGGCTGCGGTGAGTCCTTCTCCCCTCGGTCTGTTGTTTTTTCTTCTTCTTCTGCCCTTCCTGTTTCTCACTGCATCCCTTAGTGCATCCCTTACTGACCTCCGTGTCTGTGTCTGTGTCATGGTGCTGTGCTGTGTGCCATGCTGCCATGCTGTGTGCCATGCTGTGTGCCATGCTGTGTGCCATGCTGTGTGCCATGTTGTGTGCCATGCTGTGTGCCATGCTGTGTGCCATGCTGTGTGCCATGCTGTATGCCATGCTGTGTGCCATGCTGTGTGCCATGCTGCCATGCTGTGTGCCATGCTGTGTGCCATGCTGTGTGCCATGCTGTGTGCCATGCTGTGTTCCATGCTGCCATGCTGTGTGCCATGCTGTGTGCCATGCTGCCATGCTGTGTGCCATGCTGTGTGCCATGCTGTGTGCCATGCTGTGTGCCATGCTGTGTGCCATGCTGCCATGCTGTGTGCCATGCTGTGTGCCATGCTGTGTGCCATGCTGTGTGCCATGCTGTATGCCATGCTGTGTGCCATGCTGTGTGCCATGCTGTGTTCCATGCTGCCATGCTGTGCGCCATGCTGTGTGCCATGCTGTGTGCCATGTTGTGTGCCATGCTGTGTGCCATGCTGTGTGCCATGCTGTGTGCCATGCTGTATGCCATGCTGTGTGCCATGCTGTGTGCCATGCTGTGTTCCACGCTGCCATGCTGTGTGCCATGCTGTGTGCCATGCTGTGTGCCATGCTGTGTGCCATGTTGTGTGCCATGCTGTGTGCCATGCTGTGTGCCATGCTGTGTGCCATGCTGTATGCCATGCTGTGTGCCATGCTGTGTGCCATGCTGTGTGCCATGCTGCCATGCTGTGCGCCATGCTGTGTGCCATGCTGTATGCCATGCTGTGTTCCATGCTGCCATGCTGTGTGCCATGCTGTGTGCCATGCTGTGTGCCATGCTGTGTGCCATGCTGTGTGCCATGCTGTGTGCCATGCTGTATGCCATGCTGTGTGCCATGCTGTGTTCCATGCTGCCATGCTGTGTGCCATGCTGTGTGCCATGCTGTGTGCCATGCTGTGTGCCATGCTGTGTGCCATGCTGTGTGCCATGCTGTGTTCCATGCTGCCATGCTGTGTGCCATGCTGTGTGCCATGCTGCCATGCTGTGTGCCATGCTGTGTGCCATGCTGTGTGCCATGCTGTGTGCCATGCTGTGTGCCATGCTGCCATGCTGTGTGCCATGCTGTGTGCCATGCTGTGTGCCATGCTGTGTGCCATGCTGTGTGCCATGCTGTATGCCATGCTGTGTGCCATGCTGTGTGCCATGCTGTGTTCCATGCTGCCATGCTGTGCGCCATGCTGTGTGCCATGCTGTGTGCCATGCTGTGAGCCATGGCACTGTGCTTTGTGTCTGAGAGCAGGCGAGCATAGCGGACCAGATCGAGCGGCTGATGGAGGTGGAGAGCTTGCAGAAGGTGAGGCACAGCGCAGGACTAATTGCTGGCAGGCGGTGTGGGGAGTGGGAGATGCAGGGACATAGTGCTGTGAGGTGGTCGAAGTGCGGGTGAGATCGAGTGGCTGATGGAGAGCTTGCAGAAGGTGAAAGTGGAGGCTTCGCGAGGTAAGTGATGGGTGAGTGGGTGTGACCTGTGACGGCATCCAGCCGCTGTACGGGCAGCTGAAAGGTGAGCCTTGAGGCTAGATCAGTGAGCGTCGCTCGCGACTGTTTCCCTGTGTCCCAACCCCCTCTTCCCCCCCCTCCATCCCCACCACCAGGAGTGGAAGCAACAGGCGGAGGTGAACGATGAGTTGGAGCGGCTGCTCCCGACTGTTTCCCTGTGTCCCAACCCCCTCTTTTCCCCTCCTCCATCCCCACCAGCAGGAGTGGAAGCAACAGGCGGAGGTGAACGATGAGTTGGAGCGGCTGCTCCCGACTGTTTCCCTGTGTCCCAACCCCCTCTTTTCCCCTCCTCCATCCCCACCAGCAGGAGTGGAAGCAACAGGCGGAGGTGAACGATGAGTTGGAGCGGCTGCTGAGAAGCGATGCACTGTTTCCCTGTGTCCCTTCTCCCCCTCCCTTTCACTCCTTCCACTCACCCCTCCACCACCAGGAGTGGAAGCAGCAGGCGGAGGTGAACGATGAGTTGGAGCGGCTGCTGAGGAGCGCGCCTGCTCTGCCCGACTCCGCCTCCTGGCAGAGCTGATTCAAATGGGCACCCGACTTTAAATGGCACTCCACTTTAATGGCACCCTAAACCGAGGACTTGGAAGTGCCTTTTTGTTGACTCTGCAGCACTTGGTAGCTCTGAGCTGCACTGGCACATGCTAGAACCATTGTTGACTCGCCTCTGCATCCTCGTAGAACTGTACAAGGACTACTACTGTGGTCCTACTGTTTCTCAATCCAGCTTGTCTTGTGTGGTCCCACTACTGTTTGCTTGATCTGTTTGTATGTTGCGGAACTGGAGGTTGTATTAAATGCCTGGTTGGTTTTCCACCATGTGGTTGGATGCCAGTAGGGAGGAAATTGAATAGGTACAATACAAGGAATCATGCTTGCTCTTACTGTACAAAGGATCATGCTTGCTCTTACTATACAAAGGATCATGCTTGCTCTCACTGTACAAGGAATCATGCTAGCTCTTAGTGTACAAGGGAAAATGCTTGCTCTTACTGTACAAGGGATAGTGCTTGCTCTTACTGTACTACGGATCATGCTTGCTCTCACTGTACAAAAGATCACGCTTTCTCTTACTGTACAAAGGATGGTGCTTGCTCACAAGAACATGTGAGCACTGGTCAATCTCCAATCATAATTGGTACAAGCTGTACAACACTAAGGCTACCAAGTCTACCTCAGCTATGTCAGCTCTCCAACACTAATTCCACACCACTCTTTTTCTTTTTTTCAGCGCGTGCGCAAACCATGGATAAAAAAATCCGTCCCGCCACATCCCCTTGGATGCCGACGGGCTGACTTCCTCAAGATGAGGTGCGTGCCGTACGCTCGGCTAAAAAACCTCCATGGTCGCTGTTGATGCACATCGCTTCTGCTGCACACCAACTCCCAACTCCTCCACCCCTTTGCAGCTTCCCAACTCTTGCACCAGGCTGCAGGCTGCTGCACCCCTTCCTCTCTGCACCAGGCTGCTACACCCCTTTCTATGCACCAAGCGGCATCTGAACCAGGCTGCTGCTCCCCTTCTCCTCTGAACCAGGCTGCTACTCCCCTTCTCCTCTGAACCAGGCTGCTACTCCCCTTCTCCTCTGAACCAGGCTGCTCCTCCCTTCTCCTCTGAACCAGGCTGCTACTCCCCTTCTCCTCTGAACCAGGCTGCTCCTCCCCTTCTCCTCTGAACCAGGCTGCTACTCCCCTTCTCCTCTGAACCAGGCTGCTCTTCCCCTTCTCCTCTGAACCAGGCTGCTCCTCCCCTTCTCTGAACCAGGCTGCTACTCCCCTTCCCCTTTGAAACAGGCTGTTCCTCCCCTTCTCTGAACCAGGCTGCTACTCCCCTTCAGGGTTTAGGGTTCTTCTCCCCTTCTCTGCAACAGGCGGCTGCTCTCCCCTTCAGGGTTTAGTTTAGAGGTTCCTCTCCCCTTCTCTGCACCAGGAGGCGGCTTCTCCCTTCTCCCTTCTCTGCACCAGGAGGCGGCTTCTCCCTTCTCTGCACCAGGAGGCGGCTTCTCCCCTCTCTGCACCAGGGGCGGCTTCTCCCTTCAGGGTTTAGGGGTTCTTGTCTGCAGGTGACATCTCCCCTTAACTGCTCCAGGCGGCTGCTCCCCTTAACTGCTCCAGGCGGCTGCTCCCCTTAACTCCTCCAGGCGGCTGCTCCCCTTAACTGCTCCAGGCGGCTGCTCCCCTTAACTGCTCCAGGCGGCTGCTCCCCTTAACTGCTCCAGGCGGCTGCTCCCCTTAACTGCTCCAGGCGGCTGCTCCCCTTAACTGCTCCAGGCGGCTGCTCCCCTTAACTGCTCCAGGCGGCTGCTCCCCTTAACTGCTCCAGGCGGCTGCTCCCCCTAACTGCATCAGGCGGCTGCTCCCCTTAACTGCTCCAGGCGGCTGCTCCCCCTAACTGCATCAGGCGGCTGCTCCACTTCACTGCTCCAGGCTGACGCATCAAGTGACGAACCCCCCACACCCACGCCAGTGTGAGAAAGCTCCGAGGCTTTAAGTGAAACCGCAAGCCTCCTAAACGGAAACCCTCAGGTGGACCTAGAATGAGTATTTCCACACCCACGCCAGTGTGGACTCATCATTCAGAGGTAAGAGAAGATCTCCGCACCCTCGCCAGTGCGGTCTCCCTTCTCTTAAGAGTGACTCAAGTCCCCCGCACCCACCCCGGTGCGGTGCAGACTTTGTGGTGCAAGTGTAACCCCAACAGTGATGCTACCTGGAGGGTAAGGTACCCGGTCTGCTTGATTCTGGGCCCAGGCAGTGCAAAGCCTCCCGGGCGACTTTGCACTGCCAGAACCAAGCACCGGCCCGTCCTCCATCACATCACCGCCGAGGCCACACCCACACCGCGCCACTCGCCTTAGGACCGGCTGAGCCACACACTAGACTCAGCCACCTCTTAGGCCACCCTTGAGCTCCCATCTAGCCACCATCCGCGCAACCCTTCCCCACATCCCTCCACTGCTTTGCCACATCCATCCGGCCAAGCCTCCGCTTCCGCAGCAACCGGTTCCGCAGCCTCCTCCTCCGTCTACTCCTTGCAGCCCAGCCTCTGACTACGCTGCTTCCCTGTAGGCTGCTACGCTCCGACCCTGTTGGGTGCTACGCTGCTTCCCTGTAGACTGCTTCGCCACATCCCTCCCGCCCAGCCTCCGCTTCCGCAGCCCAGCAACCGCTTCCACAGCCCATACTCCGCTTCCGCAGCGCCTACTCAGCTTCCGCCGCTCATACTCAGCTTACGCAGCCCTACTCAGCTTCCGCAGCCCTACTCAGCTTCCGCAGCGCCTAATCCGTTTCTGCAGCCCTAACTCCGCTCCCGCAGCCCAGCAACCACTTCCGCAGCCAATACTCCGCCTCCACAGGGTTCAGGGTTCACCTCTCCTCTCAACCAGGCCGCATCTCCCCTTGTCTGCACCAGGCTGCTTCAACCCTTCAGGGTTCAGGGGTTCAGGGCTGCTCTGCGTCGTAATCTGCTCCATGGGCTGCTGATTCGTAGGCTGCTGATCCTTGGGCTGCTGAGTCGTAGGCTGCTGCTCCTTAGGCAGCTGATTCTGCTCCTTAGGCTGCTGAGTCATAGGCTGCTCCTTAGGCCGCTGAGTCGTACGCCGCTCCTTGGCAGCTTCTTTAAGTTCTGCACAAATCATTTAAAACATATTAGTACTGAATGAAGGAAGGCTGAAAACGGAGAAGGAAATCGGCATAGCAAGCAATAAAGCTGATATGGGTAAGGTGCTCAAGAGGTCAAGGATGAAGAAGCTTACCGTGGCCTCCAAGTGGCTTCACAGCTGCTCCCTTGGCTTCACAGACGCATCCTGGCGGCTTCACAGGTGCAGATAGCGACATCGCGGATGCACGAGTGTGGTGGCGGCTGCACGAGTGTGGTGGCGGCTCCACGAGTGTGGTGGCGGCTCCACGAGTGTGGTAGAGGCTTCACGAGTGTGGTGGCGGCTTTACATGTGCTTCCATGCCTGCACAGAACAAAAACGAAGCATCAGCAACTATAGCTTGAAAGGAATTTAAATCAAAATCCAAAGGGCTTAAACACAAGTAAAACGGAGCTTAAGCGAAACTAAAACCAAGCAAAAAGGAGAAAGCTTACATTAGCCTTGGCATGGTCGGAGCTTCAAGCTTCATCTCCCTTGAAGCTTCGCAACTCCAAGGCGTTCTCCCTTGGAGAACCGCCACACCCTGGCGTTCTCCCTTGGAGGTCCGCCGCGCTGCAAGGGGATGCGCCTTCACCAAGCTGCAGCCACGATCCCATAGAGATCCGTTGTAGCCACGCTCCCAAGGGGATGCGCCTCCATGCCTGCACAGAATAAAATCGAAGTATTAGAAACTATAGCTAGAAAGGAACTTAAACCAAAATTCAGACAGAGCTTAAACACAAGTAATACGGAGCTTAAACACAAGTAAAACGGAGCTTAAGCAGAACTTAACCAAGCAAAAAGGAGAGAGCTTACGTTAGCCTTGGCATGGTCGGAGCTTCAAGCTTCATCTCCCTTGAATCTTCGCCACTCCCTGGCGCCGCCACTCCCTGGCGTTCTCCCTTGGAGGTCCGCCGCGCTGCAAGGGGATGCGCCTTCACCAAGCTGCAGCCACAATCCCATAGAGATCCGTTTGTAGCCACGCTCCCAAGGGGATGCGCCTCCATGCCTGCACAGGACAAAAACGAAGTATTAGCAACTATAGCTAGAAAGGAACTTAAACCAAAATTCAAACAGAGCATAAACACAAGTAAAACGGAGCTTAAACACAAGTAAAACGGAGCTTAAGCAGAACTTAAACCAAGCAAAAAGGAGAGCTTACGTTAACCTTGGCATGGTCAGAGCTTCAAGCTTCATCTCCCTTGAAGCTTCGCCACTCCAAGGCGTTCTCCCTTGGAAAACCGCCACACCCTGGCGTTCTCCCTTGGAGGTCCGCCGCGCTGCAAGGGGATGCGCCTTCACCAAGCTGCAGCCACGATCCCATAGAGATCCGTTGTAGCCACGCTCCCAAGGGGATGCGCCTCCATGCCTGCACAGAACAAAAGCGAAGTATTAGCAACTATAGCTAGCAAGGAACTTCAACCAGAATTCAGACAGAGCTTAAACACAAGTAAAACGGAGCTTAAGCAGAACTTAAATTAAGCAAAAAGGAAGAGCTTACGTTAGCCTTGGCATGGTCAGAGCTTCAAGCTTCATCTCCCTTGAAGCTTCGCCACTCCAAGGCGTTCTCCCTTGGAGAACCGCCACTCCCTGGCGTTCTCCCTTGGAGGTCCGCCGCGCTGCAAGGGGATGCGCCTTCACCAAGCTGCAGCCACGATCCCATTGAGATCCGTTGTAGCCACGCTCCCAAGGGGATGCGCCTCCATGCCTGCACAGGACAAAAACGAAGTATTAGCAACTATAGCTAGAAAGGAACTTAAACCAAAATTCAGACAGAGCTTAAACACAAGTAAAACGGAGCTTAAACAAGTAAAACGGAGCTTAAGCAGAACTTAAACCAAGCAAAAAGGAGAGCTTACGTTAGCCTTGGCATGGTCAGAGCTTCAAGCTTCATCTCCCTTGAAGCTTCGCCACTCCAAGGCGTTCTCCCTTGGAGAACCGCCAATCCCTGGCGTTCTCCCTTGGAGGTCCGCCGGGGATGCGCCTTCGCCAAGCTGCAGCCACGATCCCATAGAGAACCGTTTGTAGCCACGCTCCAAAGGGGATGCGCCTCCATGCCTGCACAGAACAAAAGCGAAGTATTAGCAACTATAGCTAGAAAGGAACTTCAACCAAAATTCAGACAGAGCTTAAACACAAGTAAAACGGAACTTAAACATCAGTGAAACGGAGCTTAAGCGGGACTTAAACCAAGCCAAGGAGAGAGCTTACGTTGGCCTTGGCATGGTCGGAGCTTCAAGCTTCATCTCCCTTGAAGCTTCGCCACTCCAAGGCGTTCTCCCTTGGAGAACCGCCACTCCCTGGCGTTCTCCCTTGGAGGTCCGCCGCGCTGCAAGGGGATGCGCCTTCACCAAGCTGCAGCCACGATCCCATAGAGATCCGTTGTAGCCACGCTCCCAAGGGGATGTGCCTCCATGCCTGCACAGAACAAAAACGAAGTATTAGCAACTATAGAAATGAAGAGAGCTCAAAGGGAACTTAATCGGATCATAAACAGAGCTAAAAAATGGTAAACCAGAACGAAAATGAACCTTAAAAAGAGCTTACTTAAGCCTTCGAATAGTTGGATTTTCAAGCCCGCCGAGAAGAGTGAAGCCATCCGCCATGAAGAGTGAAGCCATCCGCCGTGAAGAGTGAAGCCACGTGAAACCGTAGATGCTGAAACGCAAGAGGGGGAACATACACTAGGCACTAAGTTAGTAAACAAAAACACGATGGAAAACAAGAGAAAAAAAAGGCAAAACGGAATGCGAAAATGAAAACGAAATTGGAACAAACGGGGTGATTCAAGAAGCGAATATTTTAAGAAGCGATTCAAAGGCTTACAATAGCTTTCAATCGGTTGAAGCTTGAGTGACTGAAGATGCCCTCGAGCTCGTTCGAAGCTCCACAGCAGCCGCCCATTATTGCTGAAAAGAATGGGAGGAAACAAACACTAGGCACGAAGTTAGAAAGCAGAAACAGAAGAAACACTAGAAAAAGCGAATGCGAAAAAAACAAAAACGAGAATGAAGAAAACGAAGGCGGTAACAGACGATGTAAACAAACAGGGTGGGATCGTCCATGACGCTTCGGCTGCAGCTAGCAGAGGGAGGATCTATCTACCCGTTCCCAACCCAACCGCGGAGGATCATCTGTAGCTGCAGCCTTGGCGCCAGAGGGACGGTGGAAACGTTGAAAAACAACAAAGGCGGAAGGCGGAATGGGATGGTTGCACAACGAAACGACGATAAATCGAGCAATGAAAACGAGGAAGAGAACGACACTTCCCGATCAGTTGAAGTTGGAGCAGTCAGTCGCCCGTCTCACGCCACACGAAAAAAATGCGTTGAAGCCAGCAACAACGGGATGAAGTAGCACGGGTTGAGCAGCGGATCAATGGGCTCATGGACTTGCTGACAACCAAAGCACTTGATCTGCCAAGGTAGAAACAAAAACAGAGTCAATTTTGGACATCATGAGAAAATAAAAGGTTGTGCAGTACGGCAAGATTTTCAAATAGGCATGAAGTCAAGTCTTCTTACCTCTGATGAAGAAGGTTGATTAAGGTAGATGGTGATGGTGGCAGACGGTAGCGGATCTCCAGGGGTCCAAAATTCGTTGACTTGAATTGTGATTCCACGGCTCTAGAGCTTCAACAATGTTCTTGGCAGCCCCGGTTTAACCTGCAAATATTCAAACAAACCGGAGTTAGAAAAAATCCAGATTTGGACATTCAATTTAAAACACGAATAAAACCAGATCTGGAACTGAACCAGGCGAGCTTACCCTGGGAGATCGGTTGGTAGGCGGGGCGGGGGGCGGTGTATGGATGGGTGCGGATTGCAGATTGGCGGTGGAGGCGAGTGGTGGTGGGCGATCTCCATCTTGAGGACTTATTCTCATGGCCTCAGGGACTTGCTTCTCGTGGCCTCAGGGACTTGCTTCTCGTGGCCTCAGGGACTTGCTTCTCGTGGCCTCAGGGACTTGCTTCTCGTGGCCTCAGGGACTTGCTTCTCGTGGCCTCAGGGACTTGCTTCTCGTGGCCTCAGGGACTTGCTTCTCGTGGCCTCAGGGACTTGCTTCTCGTGGCCTCAGGGACTTGCTTCTCGTGGCCTCAGGGACTTGCTTCTCGTGGCCTCAGGGACTTGCTTCTCGTGGCCTCAGGGACTTGCTTCTCGTGGCCTCAGGGACTTGCTTCTCGTGGCCTCAGGGACTTGCTTCTCGTGGCCTCAGGGACTTGCTTCTCGTGGCCTCAGGGACTTGCTTCTCGTGGCCTCAGGGACTTGCTTCTCGTGGCCTCAGGGACTTGCTTCTCGTGGCCTCAGGGACTTGCTTCTCGTGGCCTCAGGGACTTGCTTCTCGTGGCCTCAGGGACTTGCTTCTCGTGGCCTCAGGGACTTGCTTCTCGTGGCCTCAGGGACTTGCTTCTCGTGGCCTCAGGGACTTGCTTCTCGTGGCCTCAGGGACTTGCTTCTCGTGGCCTCAGGGACTTGCTTCTCGTGGCCTCAGGGACTTGCTTCTCGTGGCCTCAGGGACTTGCTTCTCGTGGCCTCAGGGACTTGCTTCTCGTGGCCTCAGGGACTTGCTTCTCGTGGCCTCAGGGACTTGCTTCTCGTGGCCTCAGGGACTTGCTTCTCGTGGCCTCAGGGACTTGCTTCTCGTGGCCTCAGGGACTTGCTTCTCGTGGCCTCAGGGACTTGCTTCTCGTGGCCTCAGGGACTTGCTTCTCGTGGCCTCAGGGACTTGCTTCTCGTGGCCTCAGGGACTTGCTTCTCGTGGCCTCAGGGACTTGCTTCTCGTGGCCTCAGGGACTTGCTTCTCGTGGCCTCAGGGACTTGCTTCTCGTGGCCTCAGGGACTTGCTTCTCGTGGCCTCAGGGACTTGCTTCTCGTGGCCTCAGGGACTTGCTTCTCGTGGCCTCAGGGACTTGCTTCTCGTGGCCTCAGGGACTTGCTTCTCGTGGCCTCAGGGACTTGCTTCTCGTGGCCTCAGGGACTTGCTTCTCGTGGCCTCAGGGACTTGCTTCTCGTGGCCTCAGGGACTTGCTTCTCGTGGCCTCAGGGACTTGCTTCTCGTGGCCTCAGGGACTTGCTTCTCGTGGCCTCAGGGACTTGCTTCTCGTGGCCTCAAGGACTTGAACTCGTGGCCTCAGGGACTTGCTTCTCGTGGCCTCAGGGACTTGCTTCTCGTGGCCTTGGGGGTTGACCCTGGAAGTATTCAAACGAAAATGAGTTAGAAACAAAGCCAGATTTGGATTTTCAAATTGAAAACAAGGCAACTGAATTAACTCAAGGCAAACAAGGCAAGGAAAACTAGCAAACGGTTTAAAAAGAAACGCTTACCTCTGGAGTTCGTAAGGTAGGCTGGGCGAGGGGCGGAGTGTGGCTGGTGGCGGGTTGACGGTTGGTGCTGGGAGCGAATGGTGGTGGCGATCTCCAAAGGAAAATCGTTGAGAAGAGCTTCTTGTGCAGCAGAAAATTTGAGCAGCAGCGATGTTGAACAGCAGCTGTTGAGCATTATAGTTGACGTGCTTGAGAGCTTCCATGGCCAACTTGAGGACGGGTTTGCCTGCCAAAACGCAACAAAAGGTAAGTCAGCAGACGTTTCAAGATGGACATAAAAAAAAAAAAAATGCTGCGATAATTACAACAAGCTGATGTACGCCATGCTTACCTCTGGAGTTAGATGGTAGGCTGGGCGGGGGGCGGTGTGAGGATGGTGGCGAGTTGAAGGTTGGCGTCGTGGGCGAGTGGTGTTGGATCTCCAGGGCCTTCCTCGTGAAAATCGTTTACTGAAATATGAAGTTCAAACTATGTGCTAAAGTGTGGAGAACGAAGTCACGTTACTTTATAGATGTAAAAGAAACGGAGGTGATTCACAACTTGAGGAAGAATAACCTAACATGCGCCGCGTCGCGTCGAGTCGCGTAGGTGGTTGGGGCCTGATAGGTTTTGGCTGCTCAGAGTGCAGCTCTGGTTCGCGGTAATTTTTTGGCCGTCATACTTGGCGGGTGTTTTTCGTGTCCTTGGTCTGTGAGGAGGCTATCTGAGAAGCAAGCGGCAAGGCATGGATGGAGCAGGGGGGTCACCTGGAGCACTTACGAGGAGGCGGTTGTACAGTGAGCAGTGTACACCCTGTTTCGCGCCACACTGACATTCGCCATATTGACAAGCCGGTTGTACTGACATCAATGCGTCCAAACTGGTCCCAGAACATACCGTATAAGCACTTTTGCCGCACGAAACCGAACTCAAAAGCACGTTTTTTTTCATAAACCGTTGTCTACCGTTCTCTCTAAGTGCATTTCGGTTGCAAGCACCAGCCCGCTGAATCCAAGCACACGTGCGCACTGTAGCCGGGGCTCCCGATTGTTCAAACATCGAGAAACAGGGTGTAGTCACCTCACCGCCACCCCTTGTGAGGAGTGTGGTGTGGTGGTGGTACTGTACCCATCACCACTTGAAAGGGGTGTGGTGGTCACCACCACCACTTGCTGCCTGTCAAAATAAATTTGTAGGTGACCAGATCGCATTCTGTACATTCTATTTTCATGAATTGTTTCTTTACGAACTGCTCGTTGTCAACACCGTTCCGCCATTCTCCGATATTTAAACTTCGTAATTGCGACCAATCTGCCCCACGTGAAATCCAACTGTTTCGATTTGCCGAGGGCCGATCCTTTCCATTCCACGACGCGTTTCAGGCGTGTCAGCATTCGTTTGTACAGTTCAGGGCGGCGGATTGCAGGCTTGCAGCAAACCCGAGGGGTATGGCTTGTGCGCTCATACACAAACCACCCATCCGAAGCGCGATGCCTCACGATGATGGATGGTTCGGCCTGTACTTGGACCAAAAGGCGGGAACTGAAGGCTCGGAACTGTAGCAACTTTGCGAAGCTGCCTATGGTTGAGCGAACCAAGAATTGTCACTCAGTTCCGTGCCAAAATGACTCATCCAGAAGGACACGCTGGCAGGGGCAGCGTCTGTGAAAATCGCCACATCAACATTTGATGGAGGACTGTGGCTGACGACACGTCAAGGGATCGCCCCAGAAACCATCATCCTTTCTGGGTCATACAACAGTGACACGCTGCCTGCAGCAAGGTGGCATGCTGTGCTGCTGGGAGCCGCCAGGTCAGCAGATTGAAGATGCCCACCTCCCGCGCGGCTGTGCACACTGTTCTCCCTAGCTACATAGCACTACACTCGATCCGACGGTTCGGGCCGGGGGTGGCAGTAACAAGAGGCGCAGCGAACAGCCCACTCAAAAAAGTTACACATAGTATGGATCATATATCTTACTTTTGTTTTTATGCACAGATGAAGTGAATGTAAACAGTACACCTATTATGTGAAGGGTTTATCCTCAGCGGACTCAATAAGACTGACTGATGGACGAACACAATCCAGCCCAGTTCAGCACGAGACATATGTGAAACTGCACTAGACATTCAAACTTGAATATTGAGCTAGAGACAATTGCATTCACCATGTCAGCATTTACAATGTGAAAATGAATGTTGGTAAAGGTAGCACAATCAGGTGCAGATGTGGCATTAGTGATGCCCATGCCCCCTTTCCAGCATTGGAAACTCATCCATCCGTCCTTCCAACCAACCCATCAACATGTTTGTCCAAAATCCTGAGGGGCAGCCCAAAGCTCTGGCATCGGCTGGGATCAGGCTCATTTTCTAAAGGCTATCTAAACGGATTTGGAGCGCCGCAACAATCCCCCAAAATTCTCCTAAGTGTATGCTGACGTGCACAACTTATCAAGGGAATGCAGTGAGAAAGAGCAGCTGATGACCATAGAGTCGAATGCCCCCACCCCCGTGACTGGCCATCAGTCCATGACGATCTTCTTGGATTCGGGCATCTCCAACGGCTCAACGGACCTGAACGAATGTGATACAATGTGCGTGAAAGCATTCTCAGAAAGTAGTTGGCTCATTCTGTTAATTTAAGCCAGCTGGAAACAAGACACGCGGAAGGGGCTCGGGAAAGACTCTTTCCATTTCGTCAAGTGTGGGGTTCAGATAAACAGATGGGTGAAAGAATCTTGAATACGATGGAGGGCACGCGCATGCCACCAGTAAGCCACAGCTGAGCCACACCCGAGCGACACGCAAGCTACAGCGGACCCATGCGCAAGCCACACGCACCTCTCTTGGAGCTGCTCCTCGCCTGCATCAGGGTCGTAGTTGGGGTCGTTCTTATCCAGAGCGGCCGCCACGGGCTCGAACTCCGCTCCAACATTTCCCCACGTGTGCTTCCCTCCGCCCCCCCCTAAGAAAGGCAGGGTCAGAAAAAAATGAAGTCACATTCTACATCCGTTAAAAACAGCTGGGGCGGCCGTCGAGGAACAAATGAATTGACGACTCGCTATATAAAATTGAAGTGCCATTCTTCCATCAAGAGGAGAACAGATTTGTGAGTGATTCACTGAGTAAATACCTTTTTTGGGATCTCCGCGAACGCCGGTTCCTACACAGGACACGGAGGAGAAGTATAGAAGACAGGAGATTAACAACCGTCAGTGCACAGAAATAACAATCACAACTATTCTTCGGTTTTTGTATATATACGTATTTCCCAGAAATATATCCCAGCGAATCCGTACCAGAATGGCGTTCCATACGCTCTATCCCTTTCTGCACGTTCTTCTTGTGCTCATTCTCCTGCTGATGGCTCTCGTGATGGTGAGCAGGCTTCATGGTTCCAGGGTTAACGGCTTGAACCAAATACAGAGAGAACCGTTTACCGAGAGTCGCCTATACGCTCGTCTAGTCCTAGCCTGGAAATCGAACAGAGCCTAATGAAGATGGAATACGCTGTGCAATGAATGAGATAGGAGCTAGCTGTGTTCTTGGTGCTGAAAATAGTCTCAGAAAAATATGTCGCATTCCCCCCTTATTTCTCTTTGCTTGGGATTTGCGAGGTGAAAAGAAAATCTGGCAGGTTGAGCGGGATTGCAGGGCCCCGCATGCTGGACATTGTTGACACATGATGTGATGGGGCTTGCCAGCATCAGGTCGATGTCAGTAGGTTTGAACTGGCGTCATGCCACGTCTGTTTCAAACAAAACTGCACACATGGCGCCCTGAGAGCTAGTGTTTGTGTTGCGTCAGCAGGAGTGGCAGAGTCAGCAGGTGACACGGTCGCCAACACCAGTATGGTGACTCAAGGGTTCTACCTAGTGTGCTGGCGACCACGTTAGCCGTCTTGTCAGAATCTGCTCCGATATACTTCTGCTCCATGACTCACATACAGGGTGCAATCACATGAACAAACGTCGCACCAAAGCCATCCGATAGCAAAAGTCGAGCTCTTATTCCTAGCTACTGAAATGTAAGTTGCCTCATTGCTTCACTACCAGGACCTGTATCGAACTCGCAATCGACAAAAGCAGTGCTGCGCTTGGGAGGAATTCTGCTGGCGCCAATCACCCCATTGCTGGCTCGTATTGGACAACTGCCTGCCACGGCTGGATCACTGGTCGTAACTCATCCCCGCTGATGCATCGACACGTCACAATAGGCTCCCCAAACCACAGGGGGCAAAGCGAAGCCCCCATGAGTAGTTACCACCCACACTCTTCATTTTCGCTTCACGGGCAGTTTTGCTGCAATATTCGGTGATTCGTAGGCGATGTCTCGACTTACAGGTGGTAGCATGTCGTCCCACATGTCACACGCCAGCGTCCTCGCGCGGGGGAATCGGGGAAGGAGCGACAGGTGCTGGGGCTTCCAGCTTGCCCATCGCTCTACAGCAAGACCGAAGGCGCTGCCGTCTTGTTCAGCCAGTCACAAACCTGGGAAGCTCAAGGCAATATCTAAACCGTTGAAGCATTCGGAGGATCCCTTGAACTTCAATCCTGCGGCACGGGTGCAGTGATAAGATTTGTTGCACACCTAGTGGCCACGAGGTGCGCGGCACGCGAGCCCCACCTCGAGAATCTCCTCTCTTCCCACCACCGCAGAACCGAACCCCGCATGCCCAACAAATAGGGAGACCTGCACTGCACATCCCCCCGGGGATTCCATTTCAGTGACTGAACTGAATCGAACCCACAGGAACGCTCCTCTGACCACTGCCGGCAGCTGTATAAATTCCTCTCCCCACTTCCTGCTGGGCATTGTTATCTCTTGCTCTCAAGGAAGTTCTGACCTAATTGTTTCCGTGTTCACAATCTAGACTGCATCGTAAGGCTTGGAATCCTTATCTACTGTCGGCCTCATGGCTAGTTCAAATCAAGAAGGTTCAGAGTGGCGTGCTAATGGTACATCCGATAAAGGCACTATTTTGGTCACTGGAGGCGCAGGATACATTGGAAGCCACACCTGCGTCCAACTATTAGAGGAGGGCTATAGGTAATGCACACACAACATCATTCCGTGCGAAAATATCAGCAAAGCGTTGCATTTGAAGTCCTCAGGACTCAGTTTCCGGAAGTTCTGCGCATATATCCAGGAACGTCACTAGGTTGTGTTACAAGCTAGTTCGACGCTTGGTAAAAATTCCAAACTATTTTGGTGCTATGCTCAGCTGTCTGACGCGGTGTGGTGCGGTGCGGTTGTGTCGTGTAGGGTAGTGGTGGTGGACAACCTCGATAACTCCTCCGAGGAAGCCATCACTCGCGTCGTGGAGCTGACCGGCGACAAGGGAAGAAATCTGACCTTCTTTAAGGTAGGACGGTTACTTTCACTCTGCTGTCATGCTTTCCATCTCGCGATTCGCCTCGCGTCGTGAATTAGAGCTGACTGACGGTTTGGGTTGCTCATGCGTGCTCATGCGTGTTCATGCGTGCGCAGGTTGATCTGTTGGACCGTCCTCGTTTGGAGGAGGTGTTCAAGCACACTGCGTGAGTCCACGACCCCAGCGCGAGCATCGAGATCCCTCTTGCATTCAGCATCCTTGTCCAGGCATTGACTACAGCCGTTTTTGTGTTGCAAATCTATGACTGCGTCGGCCTTCGCGTCTCCTGTTTTTTTACATTCGTTTCTGGCCATGACTTCCTTTTCGTTTCATTTCCTAACGATCATCCATCTCCCAGTTTCGACGCCGTGATTCACTTCGCGGGGCTCAAGGCGGTGGGCGAGAGCGTGCAGCAGCCGCTACGATACTACCACAACAACATCACGGGCACCATCGTGTTGCTGGAGCTCATGGCGCAGTACGGCTGTAGCAAGGTGAGCTCGTGGTGCAGTACGGCTGTAGCAAGATGAAATGAACGCGCAGAATTGCCGCTTTTCTACTGTAACAGATATATTCAACCAAAGGATCACTTTACCACAAGAAGAGTGTCGTTTGTGACTCCCCGTCCCATTCCATGGATGCATGCAGGAGGTGTCTCATATGTGTTCGAATCGGCTGCGACTCCCCATCCCGTCCCCATGGCTGTGCGTGCAGATAGTGTTCTCATCATCCGCCACGGTGTATGGTCAGCCCAAGAGGGTGCCGTGCACAGAGGAGGACGAACTGCAGACGCTCAACCCGTACGGCCGAACCAAAGTGAGTCCAGACACTCCCCTCCGTGACAGAATCTGACTGTAATAAAAGAACCGCGCACGGAGCAGGACGAGCAGCGAACGCTGGACCCAAATGGCTGAACCAAGGTGCGCTCCGTACAAGTGCGCACTTGCTGCCCGTGCCCCGTTTTCCCTCACCCCTTGCCCGTCGCTGCCTTCCCTCACCCCCTTGCACGTCCCGCGCTCCGTTCTCTGGCGTTTTGCTGCACATAGAGAACATTCTGCAGGACATGCAGGCAGCGTCGCCAGGTTTCGTAGTTGACTCGACGTGCAGGCAGCGTCGCCAGGTTTCGTAGTTGACTCGACGCAGGCAGCGTCGCCAGGTTTCGTAGTTGACTCGACGCAGGCAGCGTCGCCAGGTTTCGTAGTTGACTCGACGCAGGCAGCGTCGCCAGGTTTCGTAGTTGACTCGACATGCAGGCGGCGTCACCGGGGTGGCAGGTTTCTGAGTCTTGACTCGACCCCAAAACCGCTTTCCTGTTGCCTGCACCCCTCCCCCGCTCCCCCTTGTGCAGCTGTACATAGAGAACATGCTGCGGGACATGCAGGCGGCGTCGCCGGGGTGGCAGGTGCTGCTGCTGCGGTACTTCAACCCCGTGGGCGCGCACCCGTCGGGGCGCATAGGCGAGGACCCCCAGGGCATCCCCAACAACCTCATGCCCTTCATCCAGCAGGTCGCCGTGGGCCGCCGCCCCTTCCTCTCGGTCTTTGGGGATGACTATCTCACGCGCGATGGCACAGGGGTGAGTGGGGGAGATGAGGTTGGGAGTGAGGGTGAGTGAGGGGGTGGTGAGGGTGAGAGGCATAGACGCAGGGTTTGGTCTGCCAGGAATGGTTGAGAATGGATGTCTTAGCAAGGATGGAACTGGGGTGGTTGGAGCGAGGGTGTGTGCGGTGGAATGATACATGAGGTGCAGAGGAAAGGAGGTGGAGAAAGTCAAATAAAAGAGTAGTGTCGGTCTCTCCTTTGCTCTCTTACTTCATCATCACCTGGCTTTATCCCTGCAAACTATCCACCACCTGCCATTCCCCTCTCCACCACCCACCAGGCCACACGGCAGCAATGTCCCACCCTCACCTGCTATATTCCCTCCCATTCACCTCACTTACACCCTCCTCACTTGCAACCCTCACCCTCCTCACTTGCAACCCTCCAGGTACGGGACTACATCCACGTCATGGACCTAGCAGCAGGCCGTACAGCAGCACTGCCCAAAATACCCATCCTCACCTTCTGTGTACTGTCCTATACACCCATCTACGCCCCACCAGGTGCGAGATTACATTCACGTCATGGACCTCGCAGCAGGCCACACAGCAGCACTGCGCAAGATCTTCACCACGCCCACCCTCACCTGCGACGTGTACAACCTCGGCACGGGCCGCGGGCAATCCGTGCTGGAGATGGTAGCAGGCTTCGAGAAGGCCTCGGGCCGGGAGATTCCCGTCAAGATGTGCCCCAGGCGACCAGGCGACTGCTCGGAGGTGTATGCGCTGACGGATAAGGCCGAGAGGGAGCTGAAATGGAGGGCGGGTTTGACTCTGGATGATATGTGCCGGGATCAATGGAACTGGGCTAGGGATAACCCGTGGGGGTATTCGAGCCCGCCTGAGGAGGCGCAGGCAGAGCAGGTAGTGGTTGCGGAGGGGGAAGGAGAGGGTAAAGGTGGAAAAGCAGAGGTGACTAAGGGGAGTCCTGTGAGTGAGCCACGCACGCCACCACTCCTGCCTGCCAGTCCTGAGACGAATGTGAATTCAAGCGAGTCGGCAACGAGTTCGGCGGGGTCTGCTCCTTCGCCTTGTTTGCTGGATTCCACACCTCCTGTTGTGGCACATAAGGGGTCGCTTGTTCGCGCTGGGTCTGGGTCGAGTGTGGACTCGTTAGAGGAGCTGACTCAACTGGGGGGTTCTCAAGCAGTAGCGTGATTTTTGAAAACTTGTTTTCTGCTGTGAGGGGTTTTATACGTTTGAATCATGATTTGTGGTGTTATGCTTCTATACAGTTTTGCTAGCCTGGGTGGTGTTATGCTTGCTACAACATATTTTGGTGTAACTTATGCTGAAAGTAGTTATACCGTTGGATTAAGTGGTGTAGTCGTCAACATTATTCAGCACGATTTCACTTTGCTCAGGCTCGTCACAGGTTGTGCTTTCCTTGGAAAGTTGTACTCTACTCGCTCGCCGCCGTCGCATCGTCATCACGGATTCTCCAGACGAGATCTGGAGCTCTGCGCGTCAGCCGTTTCTTGACGTCAGCACGGGCTTCGTATCTGAGCCAATCATGCGTCGGCCATTTGCCTACCGCCGTTCCGCGTCCAAGCCTACGCGTAGCGCCTCGAAGAATTCCGCCCAATCCGCCGTTAGTCCGCCAATCCCAATCCCAATCCCCGCACGCCTAAACCGCCGCTAGCGAGCCGAGTCGAGCGCCAGCCTGTCAGCGTGTCGGCGAGTCCACGCATCCACGCATCCACGCATCCACGCATCCACGCATCCACGTGTCCACGTGCCGTGCCATGGACACGTACACGCAGGCGCTCAAGGTTCTCTCTCTCGAACGCGCCGCTTTCCCCGATGCTAGCGCATCCGCCACCGCTTCCCCTCACCCCACGGGCAGCGCCCGTCAGGGTTCACTTCCCGGGCATTGGCGGCGAAGGAGGGGCGGAAGGACTTCCGCGCGCGGGGGACGGGGGGAGGCGTCTGGCGGAAAGCGCGCGCACAGGAGTCAGTCGGAGAAGAAGCCGCAAGCGAACCTGATGCCTCCGCTTTCCCCCATCTCTCCAACCTTCGCGCGTGCTGCGGACGTAACCCCCATACGCGGACACCCGGTCAGCGCTTTGCGCACAGAAACCCCCCCAGGAAGCGCCGTCGCGGCGCTATCGGCGCAAGTATCCCCCGCAGCGGCGGCGGCCGAGGGGGCTCTAGACGGCAGGCGGCGGCGGCAGCGGCTCGCAGGACGGCAGATTGCATGGGCGGCGGCTCCCGCGGAGGGAGGATTTTCTACTTCCGCTGGTTGCGATGAGACAGGGATGGGGGGAAGAGTGGGGGAGGCGCGGGGAGAGGCGCAAGAGGAAGCAGACGTGGTGGAGGTGGTCGGTGGAGGGGGGGAATGGGGGACGGGGAGCGGAGATGCGGAGGCGGGGGGAGAGAGTGGGAGTGTGAATCTGATTAAGGCCAAAAGGGATGGGCAAATGGGGGAACAGAGGGGCCGGGCAAGTGGTGGGAAGGGGCTAAGAGCGTGGGAGGTGGCGGGGGGAGATGGTCAGCGGGCGGGGGAGAGGGCCGCAGGTCGAGCAGGGGGGACAGACGGCAGGATAGGGGAAGGGGGGGACCGTGAAGGGAGTAAGGAAGGGGGGAGTGCGGATGAAGGGAAGGAGGAGGAAGAGCAGGAGGAGGAGGAGGGAGAGAAGGGAGAGGAGGAGGAGGAAGAGGAGGAGGAGGAAGACGAGGAGGAGGAAGACGAGGAGGAGGAAGGGGAGGAGGAGGAAAGGGAGGAGGGGGAAAAGCAGGAGGGGGTGGGTGGTGTGGGGAGAGCAGGGAAGCAGCCGAGCGGACAGGCGGAAGCAGCAGAGGCACAGGCAGAGGCACAGGCGGAGGCACAGATGCTTGTGAGTGACCCGAGACAGGCTTCAGGTCAACACCTGTCAGTGGGAGGAGCATCAACACAAGCAGCACTGGTGCAAGCAGCATCAGCACAAGCAGCATCAGCACAAGCAGCATCAGCACAAGCAGCATCAGCACAAGCAGCATCAGCACAAGCAGCATCAGCACAAGCAGCATCAGCACAGCAGCTGCCATCACAACAGCCCTTGACGATACACTCTCAGCCGCTACGTAGGGAGCAGAGGGAGGAAGCTGGGGGAGCAGTGGCGGCTCTTGAGGCGAAGCAAGAGGCTGCAGGGGAAGTTGCGTCGCACCAGCCATGGGAGGTACCCTCCAGGGCGCAGGGTGCTTCAGAGGCGGGCGGCGCTGGCATGGTCGGTGCTGCTGTAGGTGGTGCTGCTATGGGCGGTTCTGATGGTTGCAGCCCATGCCGTGACTCCATGGTTAAGCAGGAGCATGTGCATATGTCGCCTGATGAGGATGGGGATGGGCATGGGCATGAGAAGAACGAACCTCATGTGTCTCATAGGACAATTCATCAGCAGCAGACAATCAGTGCCTCTCACCCTACCACTCACCCATCCTCCATCACACACTCCCAACGGTCAGCACACCCACCACGAACACAGCACGCACCACACCTGCTGCCGACTTCACAACAGCCACAAGCACAACAGCATCAACAGCAATCACAAATACAGCAGCAGCAGCAGCTGGCTTTAACCAACTCCACTGGTGTTGCTGCCGGTGTTGCTGCTGCTGCTGTGGCCACTCCAAGGCCGAGGCCAAGCGAGGGCTTTTGGGCCCACGTGGAGGGCTTCTTCCGCCCCGTCACCACCACTGACGTGGCGCTGCTCGCCCCTGCTGCTTACGTGGCACACTTCAGCCGCATCACAGAACGAGATCCCGCCTTTGCCCTGCCCCCTGCGGGCCACCGCCCCCGCTTAGACCTCCGCTTGGTGCTGGCCTCAAAGGGGCGCGCACAGGAAGGGGGGGCACATGCGATGATGGCAGTGGTGCCACGGCAGGGGGGGAAACAGGGGCTTGTGAAGGGGGAGGGGACGTGGAGGGGGGATGGAGTAGGAGATGGGGGTTTGGGGGGACAAGGGGGTGAGAGAAGGGCGGGCGAGGGTGGGCAGGGGGTAGCGGGGGGAGATGGGGGACGGGAAGGGATGCAGCTGCAGGGGCCGCAGTTGCAGCAGCAGCAGGGGGAGCAGCAGCAGGGGGTGCAGCAACAGCAGCAGCAGGCTGAGCAGCAACAGCGAGGCCAGCAGCAGCCGCAGAAGCGGAGGAGGCAGAGGCAGCAGGGAGGGGCCGTGAGGGCGGAGGGGAGCGACAGACAGCTGCGGAAGAGGAGGGGGGGGCAGGTGGGGGAGGGAGGCGATGGTGCTGCTGCGGGGGGCAGGGCTGGGGTGAGTGACGGTGCAGTGAGTAGTGCTGCAGTGAGTAGTGGTGTTGGGGTGCCTGGTGGCGATGTGACCGTGGTGGTGCCTGGGAGTAAGAGGAGACGCACTCGACTGGCTGGCGGTGGGGGTGGTGGGGGTGCTGGTGGTGCTGGCAGTGGTGGTGCTTGTGGTGCTGCGGCTGGTGGTGGTGGCAGTGGCGGTGCTGCTGTTACTGCTGCTGCTGCTGGTGCTGCTGCAGCTGTTAGTGAGAGGCAGTCTGGCTCGCTTGCTGCCAACACAGGAGCAAGTAGTCAGATGCATGTGGGAGAACCTGGCGCTGTTGCTGACTGTGCTGCTAGTGGCGCTGCTGCTTCTGCTGCTCCTGACTGTGTTGCCACGACTGCGGTGGCTTTAGCTGGCAATTCCAAGAATGCCATGGGTAGCGATGCCAGTGGTGCTCATGATTGCAGTGTGGATGCTGGTGGGGAGCGTGGTGATGCTGCTGGCGCTGCTGCTCATCCTGTAGCCTTACCTCCTGCTCCTGGCGCTGCCCGTGCCATCACCACTGCTGCTGCTCCTGCCTCTGCTGCGGCGGCTGCTGTTCCTGCTGCTGATATTGCTGCTCTAGCTGCGTGTGATCCGCCTGCGTCTGCTGGCAGAGGGAGAGGGGGGAGGAGAGCAGGGCGCGGAAGGCCCAGGGGAGCAGCAGCAAGGGCGGAGAGGGAGGAGGGGATGCTGGTGACGCTTGTGTCTCCCCCACTTTCGCAGGCAATTGCTCAGGCCGCGGGAAGGGGGATGCAGGGGGGAGGGAAGGGAGAAGAGGGGGGAGCGGAGGAGGAGGAAGGGGGAGGGGAGGGGGAGGCGTGTGACGTGTGTTGCCAGACGGAGAGCGACGATGCGAACCCCATTGTGTTCTGCGATGGCTGTGACGTGGCTGTTCACCGCCAGTGCTACGGCATCCCCCCTGCTGCCCTGCTGCCCGTGCAGCGAGAGGAAGGCACGAGCGGAGAGCAGGGAGGAGGGCAGCAGGGTAGGGAGCAGGGCGGGGATGGTGAGGAGGAAGAGGCAAGTCTGCCGTGGCTGTGTGCGCGGTGCAGCAGCAGCCGGCCCGCTCAGGTGCGCTGTGCGCTCTGCCCCGTGCTCTCCGGTGCCTTCAAACCCGCCCTCCCCGGCGCCCCTCCCTCTGCTTCCTTGGAGCCCACTGCACCAGTAGCAGAGCAGCAGCAACAGCAGAAACAAGGGGAGCAGCAACAGGCTCAGCAAGAGCAGCAGCAGCAGCAGCAGCAGCTGCAGGACGAGCAGCAGGATGAGCTATTCGCGCATCTGTTCTGCAGCCAGTGGGTGCCGGAGACGTACGTGGGCGACCCAGAGAGCATGCAGCCCGTGTGCAACGTGGGGGGCGTCACCCAGGAGCGCCGCCGCATGCTGTGCTGCCTCTGCCGCTCTAAGGAGGGTACCTGCATCCAATGCAGCCATGGTGAGTGGTGGGTAAGCCACGGTGAGTGATGGGTAAGCCACGGTGAGTGGTGGGTAAGCCACGGTGGGTTGAGTGAAGCATCCAGTGCAACGTGGCAGGTCAGTGAGGAGTGCTGTTGCATGCTCTGTGCTGCCTGTGCCGCTGCAGGCAGGGCAAAATGCACCCACAGTGGGTTGAATCAGGCAGGGCTGTGAGAATTGTCAAAAGTTGCAGGCAGGGCTGTGCTTTGAGTCCGTGCGTGGTTGACACTCACTTCTTTGCGTCGCCTTTCCTCTTTCCCACATGCCGATCGGCCCAGTTACCCTGCTCTTGTGCTTCTCCCATCCTTCTCCTTTCTCCCCCCTCTCCTGCACCTTCCCCCCTTCTTTCCTCCCCACCCCCCCTCCTTCCCCCCAGGCATGTGCGCAGTGCCCTTCCACCCCATGTGCGCGCGCCAGGGGGGGCTCCTCATGAACCTCTCCGCCTCCCCCTGCTCCCCCCGCGTGCTCCTCAAGGCCTTCTGCCCCCGCCACTCCGCCCTGCGCCTCCCCCCCCTGCTGCAGCAGCTGCAGGCAGGGGCAGGCGGAGGGGGAGGGAAAGGGGGAGAGGGTGGGGAGGCGGGGAAGGAAGGGGGAAGGGTGAGGGCAGGTGCTGGGGCGGGTGAGAGGGGGCAAGGTGGTGGGGGGGAGGGCGAAAGGGTGGATGGGGGGGTTGTAGGGGGAGCGGTGGGATTGGGGTGGGTGGGAATGGGGGAGGGAAGCAGGGGGGTTGAGAGGCATGGGGAGGAAACGGATGAGGGAGAGGAGGAGGGTGGGGAAGAAGGGGAGGGAGGGGAGGTCGGAGAGGAGGGAGGAGAAGTGGGGGTAAAGAAGGAGGGGGGGCTGCAAGGAAGCTCGGCCAATGGGTATGGGCCTTGCCGGTTGGAGAGTACTGGCAATGACGTGCGTGTGGTGGGCGAGGGGCAAGGAACCGGGCAGATGGATGGGGTTGAGGAGGGGGAGAGGGGCGGAGGAAATGGAATGCTGGTGGAGAGAGAGGAGGGAGAAAGAGAAGAGGGAAGGAGGAGGGAGGAAGGGAGGGAGGGTGCAGATGCAGAAAGGGGGACGAACAGAGGGAATGTTGGGTCTTGTGCTGGTGGTGGTTGTGATGATGGTGGTGGTGCTTGTGGTGCTGGTGATGCTTGTGGTGCTGGTGATGCTGATGCTGCACGTGGTGATGTCATAATGAAGGATGCAAGTGCGTCATCAGCAGCAGCACAGGCAGCAGCAGGGGAGGTAGCAGGGGGGGCACCAGCAGGAGTTGATACAGTGGCAGCAGCAGTAGGCGCAGAGGAGTCAGATGATGATGATGTGGTGGTGCTGGAAGAGAGATCAGGAAGTGAGGAGGTGGACGCAACAAGAGCAGTTGAAGCAAGGGGGGAGGTGAGAGCAGCAGGAGCAGAGTCAATGAATGGGCCGCCAGAGATTGCAGGAAGGAGCGTGCGTAGTGAAGCAAGAGTGGCTGCTGGTTCTGCTGTGACGCCAGTCGCATGTGCCGATGTGGTGCCAGCAAAGCAAGCTGAGGCAGACGTGGAATGGCCTAGATGGGAGGGCGCTGCTGCGCTGGCACTGAGTCAGCAGGTGCGGTGCCATGCGTATGTGCAGAGATATGCCGAAATGCTGCAGGGGTTAGGTGGGGAGCGAATGGGGGCGTCAGGAAACGAGGGAATGGAGAGGGGGGAGGGAGAAAGCTGTCTGGGGCGTGTGAAGGATGAAGGAGAAGGGGAGGAAGAGGAGGGGGGAAGAGACAACAGAGAGGAAGAGAAGCAAGGAGGGGAGCAGAAAGTGGGCAGTAGGGAACGGGGAGCACCTCTGATTGTATCAAGTAACGCACTGGTGCCGGTGGTACCTGAGGGAGGTACACCTGAGGACGAGGTCACATCAGAGCTCATCATAGCACAGACCCAGCTGCTGTCCGTCCTGCACACCCTCTCCCACCGCTCTCAACACCTGCTGCACCGCATGCTACCGCGCCTGCAGACGGAGAGGCAAGCAGCAGAGGCGCACCAGCAGGGGAAGGCGGCAGTTGAGGAGTATTTGGGCGTGCTGAGGGAGCAGCGCAAGCAGGGGCGGCGGGACCGGCGGGAGAGAGAGGCCCAGGCTGTGCTGGCAGCGGCTGAGGCTGCTGCTGCTGCGTCTCCGCGTGTGGGGCATCTGAAGCGCGACCCTGGAGGCCCTGCTGGGGTGGGTGCTGCTGCTCCTGCTAGTCCTCCGGGCGTTTCTTCTCTTGCTGCTGCTGGTCCTGCTGCAGGTGCTGCTGCTGCTGCTGCTGCTGCGGGTATGGGTAGTGGTGCGGGTGGTGTGGGTGGTGTGTCTCCTTCTTGGGGGCTTGGTGGGAGGGCGTGGGGAAGGGGATGGGGAGGAGGGAGAGGGAGAGCGGGTGCGGGAATGACGAGGCTGGGGGGAGCGTTTGGCAGCCCCTCTGCTGCTGTTCCTGCTGCTGCTGACGGTGGTACTGCCACTGCTGCAGCGGTTGGTGGTGTTGGTGCTGCCAGTGGTGGTGGTGGTGGTGATACAGGTGCGGCTGCTGATGCAGGGCGGGTGCAAGCATCCCCCTTGGCGTCCCGCCCCTCCCTCTTCCCCTCTGCATCAGCCCGCCCTGGGCTTGCCGGTGCTGCCAGAGGGGCCAGGGGGAGAGGTTCGTGGGGCCGGGGCAGGGGCCGGGGGCGTGGGGCATGGACAGGGGGAGGGCGAGGGCGAGTGGGGGGGAGAGTTGGGGGAAGAGGAGGAGGGAGAGTGGGAGGGAGAGTGGGTTGGGGCAGGAGATTGGATGTGTCTTCGGGGTTGTTGAATGGTGTGGGTGTTGAGGGGGATGGACAGATGGAGAGTGGTGCAGCGAGGTATGGGGAGGTGGGGGAGGCAGTGGAGGAGGAGGAGGAAGGGGAGCGCAATGGGGAAGGTGAGGGAGAGGAGGGGGGTTTGTGGAGGGAGTGTGGGGCGTGCTGGCAGAGGGAGTGTGGGCCGCACAGGAGCATGATTGAGTGCGGAAAGTGCCACGTGGCAGTTCACCATTGGTGTTACGGTGTGCCTGAGGGGAAGTTAGAGCCATGGTTGTGCCAGGTGTGCCGCTGGGATTGGATGGTGAAGGGGGAAGAGCGGGACAAGCATCAACAGCAGGATCAGCAAAAGCAGCAGCAGCAGCAGGTGGAGCAGCAAGCGGAGCGGCAGCATGAGCAGCAGAGGTCACAGCAGTCTCGCCCTCCTCCACTTGACTCCCACTCACCTGCACCCCCCCACCCGCCTCCCCTCCCGTCACCAATGCCCTCTCCCCCCCATGTCCCATGTGCCCTCTGCTCTCCTGCTGTGTGCCTGGGCGCTGCTGGGCAGGAGAACCGGGAGGGGGGCGAGGAGAGGAAGAGGGGCGAAAGGGGGAAGGGGGCAGAGGGAGGGGAGGTGGGTGAGGGAAAGGAAAGGGAGAAGCATAGCACAGAGGCTGGGAGACGACAAGGGGGAGAGGCAGGAGCAGTGCTCGGGGAGGTGGGGAGTGGAGAAGGAGGGGAGGGAGTGGAAAAGAGGGGCATTGATGGGGTGACGGGAGGAGAGGGAGTGAGAGTGGAGGGGGGCAGTAGAGGGGTAGATGTTGTGCTTTCAAGGGCAGGCACCTCGCAGGGAGTGGATAGTGGGGGAGAGGAGGAGATGGAGGGGACAGCGAGAAGGGATGGGGTGATAGAGATAAGAGGTGGAGGAGGAAGTGGTGCAGATGGGGGGAAGGTTGGGGTCATGAGCGGGAGCGGGGAGGGGGAGGGGAAAGGAAGGGTGGAGAATTCGGGGTGGCTGGCAGTGAAGCGAACAGAGCAGGGCGAGTGGGTGCATCTGCTGTGCGCTCAGGTATGCCTCTCACTCACCCACTCACTCACTCACTCACCCACTTGCTCGTTCACTCATTCACTCACTCACTTGACCACTCACTCACCCCCTCACTCGTGCACTCACTCGCTCAGTTTCTCACTTACCCACTCACTCACTGACCCGCTCACCCACTTGAAGGCGTCTTTTCTCAAGCTGAATATCGGTTTCCCCACCACCATTCCTCTCGACCCCTCCTCTTCCCTCCAGGTGCTGTTTCCTGACTGTGCTGTGCTGGGTGCGCCCGAGGATGAACCCCTTTGCCCCACTGTGAGTATATCGGAGGGCACTCGTTTGAAGTTTAGGGTTGCAGCCCTCGTTACAGGCACCTCCTTTGAAGCACACACCTTTCCAAGGTAGCACACACGCATGGTGATCTCGGTTCAAGGGATGCTAAGGCCCTTCAATCCACACTCATGCTATCTCTCCATCCCACACTTGCTTCTCCCTGCCTCAGCTCCTTCCCTCTCTTCCTCCCCTCCCTCTCCCACCCCCCCTCTCCCACCCTCGTTGTGCTAATCCCGCTCACTCCACTCCTCCTCTCTCCCCCTCACATCATCCCACCACGGACCATCAGGGCGCCGTCCCTCCCACCATACAGCAGCGCCGCTGCTGCTTCTGCCACTCCTCATCTGCACACCCATGCACGCAGGTACGGATTGCAGATTGCAGGAGGGCTGCCAGGGGTGTGAAACGGTCCCAGTGGGTTGAGAGAGGCCAGATTGGGGTGTGAAGCGGGTGTGGGGGCTGAGAAAATGGTCAGGAACCCTTTTGAGAAAATGGTCAGGAACCCTTTTTCTTGTGTGATATCTTCTGTATAACCTCCTCTCTATATCTTCCTGTTTTTCCCCACTTCTAACACGCTCTCCTCTCCACAGGGTTCTCCCCACTCAATCCTCTCCTCTCATCCCACCTTCCCCTGCTCTCTCTTATCCACCATCCCTTATCTCCCGTTATCCCTTGTTCCCCCATCCCTCGTTCCCCGACTCCCTATTCCCCCATCCAAACCTCCTCGCTGCCCGCAGTGCACCACGCCAGGCTGCCCCCGTGTAATGCATCCCATGTGTGCGCGCCACTGCTCTCGCCTCTCCACTCCCCCGCCACCTCAACAGCCACCTCAACAGTCCCCTCCTGTCTGCACTCCTATCCCACCTCCCTATACCGCCACTGCCACTGCCACAACCCGCGCCACTGCCCCCACCACTGCCGCTGTCTCTCCTGCTCCTCCCCCAACAGCCTGTCCCACCGCCGCTGGTATCGCCGCTGCTAATTCTCCTGCCATTGCAGCACCTGCTGCTATTTCCTCTCCTCCTCCTCCTCCTCTCTCCTCCACTCCTTCCATTCCTGCTCCAGTGCCCTCCCATCCTCCCCCCTCTCTCGCAGCAGCACTCCCTCCTCCTCCACCACCCACTGCCACCACTGCAGTCCCTGTCAAACCCACTCGGGCAGCTGTGAAAATTCACTTGTACTGCCCAGAGCATGCAGCAGCTTCCGGCATCCGAAATCTCGACCCCCATTCCCAGCAATCCCGCCTCCCTAGTAGCACCTCCCTGCTCCCCTCCAACGCACCTCTGTTTCCCTCAAAGCGCCGAGCTTCAGTTTCCTTCGTGGATCATGAGGATCAGAAGAGACGCTGTGTGGGAGTGGCTGAGGGGGAGGGTGGGGATGATGATAGAGTGGGTAGGGTGATGGTGGGTGGAGCAGGGAGACAGGCGTGTGGATCGGAACAAAGCTCGCAGGAAAAGCAAGCAGGGGGTGTGACGACTAGGCCATTGTTGAAGGTAAGGCAAGCATTGTGTGTGGTAATTGCCATTGCAATACGTCTTTTTGGTGTTAAGCTATACATCATGGGCTACGCATGTTTGCTTATGTGTGCATGCTTGTGCCCCTGTGTGCTCCTGTGGCTCTGTGTATGCTTGCAGCTGCAGTTGTCATACCTCGCTACACATGCGGCAGCGCGTGCCCTAAATGCACACTTGCCTCCAGGCTATCGATACGTGCCCGTCACTAAACTCGATAATCATTAACACGATCTAGTCCAGGGCAAATTTTATTAGTGTAAGTCACCCTGATACCCTGATTATCAGGGTGGTTTTTGGTAGTCACACTTGTTGGGCTGAGAAAGCCCTTAGGATCTTTGCAGGGGTGAACTCTGGGTAGAGTTGGTGTAGTAGCGGAAGCGATAATTAAAGAGTTGTGAACCACCCTGCGCTAGTATGTGAGGGCAAAGTAAGTTGATTAAAACAAGTGGATACAGGTTTATATATGAGTACAAGGAATACGAAGAGATGCAGTTATAACTGTATTGCTGTTGTGGTTCGATACAGTGACGACTCGGGCAACTGCTCTGTAGCGAGTCAGTTGTGTGTCCTTGCTGTCGCGCTGTATTTGTCAGGCCAAAGGTCGCTGACCTTTGGCTTTCGTGTAACCTCCAACAGTTACTTTCAACCTCCGAGGGTTGACTCGCCGGTGATTCGTTATACTTCGTTTCTTTTGTGTCTTAGTGTTTCGACACGACAGAGGCGCTTAGGACCGATTGTTTCCAACACTCCCCTTCGCTTCTGGAGTGTCGCTGACGTGGCTCTGTCCAGTCAGCAGCATGCAGTATTCGAACTTCTGCTTTCCGAGCTTCTTGGTCAGGTAGTCAGCTGCCATCTCGGACGTGGGACAGTATGACAGCTCGAGCCTTCCCTTCTCGATCTCGTCCTTCACGAAGAAATATCGCAGGGCGATGTGTTTCGTCCTGTTCGCGAAGCCGTTCTTGTTGGCGATGCGAATTGCCGACTGGTTGTCGCAGAACAGGGTAAAGTTGGGTAACTCGGCTAACTTCGCTTCTTCCAGCAGCTCGCGAAGATAGAGTCCTTCCTTGGTGGCTGAGCAGAGTGCAATATATTCTGCTTCAGCTGACGAGAGAGCAATTAATTCCTGCTTGCTCGACTGCCAAGAGATAGGTCCGATAGGTTCGAGGCGGTAGATGTAGCCGGTGCGGGAGCGCCTATTGTCGGAGTCGCCAGCGTGATCAGCGTCGACGTAGCCGATTAACTTAGTCGGTGTGGTTGCGTTCTTGTAGTAAGTTAGGCCGATCGTTGGGGTGCTGACGAAGTAGTGAAGAGCGCGGTCGAGCTCCGCCAGATGTTCTGCTTCAGGCTTTTTGAGGTAGGTGGCGAGCTGGCTTGCGGAGTATGAGAGGTCGGGGCGACAGGTGACGGCTGCGAAGAGAAGACCTCCCAGCTTCTTCTGGTAGTCTCGTATGCCGGCGGGCTTGAGTAGAGCGGAGCTTCCTTTGTCGTTCCCTGCCGTGTAGCGGTATGGCGTGGAGATGGCTGTCGGTGTGAGCGTAAAGCGTTTGGCGATGGTGTCGGCATATTTCTCGGCGCTGAGGTAGATCGCGTCCTCCTCTTCCCGGATGTTGAGGCCGAGGCACTGAGTGACGATAGATGAAACTGTGAGCGTGAGATCTCGCTGCAGCTCCCCTTCGAACCAGGTAGTGATGCCGTCAGTTGAGCCGATGTAAAGGAGATCATCCACGTAGACGATTAGTAGGATGTAGTCGTCGTTTTTTGTGAGCCGGTACATGCCTTGATCGTGCGGTAGTTGCTTGAAGCCGATGCGGATGAGGCGAGCGTGCAGGTACTGTTGCCACAGTCGCGGAGCCTGATTGATGCCGTAGAGTGACTTGAGTAGCTGGCAGACTTGGTTGGGTTCTCTGTGGGAGCCGTGCGGTAGCTCGACGAAAATTTCTGCATCAACAGGTGCGTAGAGAAACGCGTTCGCGACGTCAATTTGTCGCAGCTTCTTCTTCTTCATGGCGGCGATTGCGAGGAGAATGCGTAGTGAGGTGTGGCGGCTAACCGGAGCGAAAGTTTCGGTGAAGTCACGTCTGTGTTCTTGGTCGAAGCCGCGTACAACCCAGCGAGCTTTAAATTTGTCAATGGTGCCGTCAGCCTTTGTCTTCACACGGAAGACCCACTTCCCGGTGAGCACTGTCTTGTTCCGTGCCACGCCGATAGGAACCACTTTCCACGTGTTGCGTTCCTCCAGTGCCTTCAGCTCCTTGTCCATGGCTTCGCGCCATTTTTCCTTATGCTCCCCCCTTAGAGCCTGTTGAACTGTCGCAGGCTCTTTAGGAATGGCGGTGCCGTGGACTGCGGTGACGAGTCCGAGAATTTGCAGTCCACTCTGTGAGTAGCGGGGAAGGTTTGCGTCCTCGGGATAAGCTGCTTCATCTCCCGCTTCTGGATCAGGTATGAAGTTCGGTCCTACTCGTTCTGCTTCGTTGGTGTTGACTGTCGCAGGTGTTACGTAACCGTTGTCGGCGAAATAGTAGAAGGTTTCGGCGTTGACACTTTCGCGAGGGTTATCTTCGTCCATGGGAACGTCGACGGAGCAGAACGGAAGAGGTCCGGCTTCTTCTGATACGTTGTCCACATTCTGCTCGTCCCAGTCAGCTTCGTCCGCTGCTGAGGCGAAGGCTCGGTCACCGCGAAAACCACCTGTGGGATCCTGGTCTTCTTGCAGGTTGGCAAGGTATGTCTGGAGCATGAGTCGTTCGTAGAAAATTACATCACGTGCTGCTACTGTTTCCTTGGAATGGACGTCGAAGATTTTCCACGCGTTGTAGTTCTTTTCGATTCCCAGGTGTAGTCCCCACTGTGCTCGTTGAGAAAATCGGCCCGCTCGTGCTGCTGGGGGTCGGTACTGTACCATGCATCCAAATACTCGTAACATTTTTGTGCTGCCCTGTTTCCCTGTCCATAGTAGATGCGGTGATGCGTTGTTTGGAAGCGATGATGACGAGAGCAAGTTGTGCAGCATGACGGCGTGGTCCATTGCCGCAGGCCACTGGTGGTTGGGTAGCCGCATGCCACGTAACAGTTTGCGCATGCTGTTCTGCAAGGTCCTGTTCATTCTTTCTGCTACACCTTGCTGCTGATGGGCGTAGGGAAGGGAGATGAGCCGCTTGATTCCCCTTTCCGCCAGGTACTGCTTGAATCGCTGAGAGGTGTATTCTCCTCCTCCGTCTGACTGGAAGCTTTTCAGTTTCACGCCTGATTCTCTCTCTGCTACTGGTAGCCAGGCAACGAAGGCTTCGAATGCCATGTCGCGGCTAGGGAGGTTTAGCTGCCAGACGTAACGGGTGGCGGCGTCAATGAAGGTGATTGTATAGTTGTATATTACTTGTCCTGGTTCCCGATTGTACAGGATGTCGCTGTACACCTTCTCGAGTGGTGCGTACGTGGGTGCGCTCGGGTTGTGATGAGACGCAAACGGTCGATGTGGTAAGTCACCTTCAGGGCAGGTGAAGCACGTTCCGCGTACTCGTTGAAGTTCTCGTCCGTCGGTCAGTAGGAGTGAGTCCTTGTCGAGTACTCCTGCTCTTATCGTATTGTTTAATACTGTGTTGCTTGGGTGTCCCATCCTTGCGTGCCAGGTGCTTTCGTCGGCGCGATGTCCGGGTGATCGTCGGTACATATCGGAGTTGGAGTAGAAGTTGGCGGTGAAGTTGGCGCTACGATGAACTTCTCGTGGTGCTGGGTGTAGTTGTTGCGCGGGTGTCGGTGGTGTGTCGTCGATGAGGAGCGGTGTCGTTGAAGGACCAGCAATTGGTGTTGACGTTCCTGCTGCTGCCGTTGATGGTTCTGCTACTGCCGATGTTGTCTCTGCTGCTGCCGATGTTGTCTCTGCTGCTGCCGATGTTGTCTCTGCTGCTGCCGATGTTGTCTCTGCTGCTGCCGATGTTGTCTCTGCTGCTGCCGATGTTGTCTCTGCTGCTGCTGATGTTGTCTGAATTGTTGCTAACACCCTTGTTCTTTCTGCTTCAGGGATGGTGTGTGAATACCAGAAGCCTTCTGGACTGAAGTCTGGATCAAGGTCTGGAGGGTGTGTCCAGTTGGTGAAGTTAACGATGGCGTCGCTGTCGGCGGTGCCAAGATCAGGAACGAAATCAAGAACGAAGACGTTGTTCTTGAGGACCGCCTTGCCGATGTAAAGTCCTCCTCTCCCGTGATACAGCTTGAATTCTTGGGTGGTGCTGTCTGCTTCGAGGTGAATCCCTTTCGCCATTAGCTGACTGACGCTCAGTAAGTTGTAGCCGAGTCCCTCCGCGATTAGTACTTTTGACATCTGCAGTATAACGTTTGTTTCCCTTGACTGAAGTTGAACTACGCCTTGTCGTCGTGTTCGCAGGTTCTGATTGTTGGCGACTGTAATGACAACTTCGCGTTGAAGTTGGTGTTCTCGTTGAACGAAGCGTCCCGAGGAGCACATGTGCTGTCCGCAGCAACTGTCCAAGAACCATGTGTCCTTTCCGGATGGTTCGCTTTAGGCGATGGCGGCGTATGTCGGGTTCGGCTGAAGTGACTCGCGGCGGGGTGTGGTTTCGTCGAGTTGTTCTTCCGGTGAGTAGTGTGGTGGTGACTCGGTGATGCAGGAGTCACTCAGCTTTGCCATGCAGCTGACGATGTTTCTTGCTCCTTGTGCAGGTTGTCCCGTTGAAGTCGTTGAGGCTTGAATCTGGGTCGTGGGATTTGCTTGCGTTGAGGCGATTTGGCTGCTTGAAGGTCGAAGTTGCCGCTGTGGAGTTGTTGACTGTTGACGATTCGGGCAGTGCGTACGCGGGTGTCCTGAAGTTTTGCAGATGTGGCAGAACGGAGGTACTGGCTTCGGTTGTTGCTGCCGGTTGTTGTTGTTGTTGTAGCGTCGCTGAGTGTGGAACGCGAATTCCGGTGCTGATGTCTTCTTTTTGTGTCGTTCTTCTTGCAGGTCCATGTCTTGCTGCTCGGCGTGGATTTCGGCGCAGAGCGCTGCTTCGGAGATTCTTCCGTGAGCTCGGAGAATGGCCTTTGTGGCGCGCCATTGAGGACCGAGGCCGCCGATGATGACTGTCACGAAGGCGTCTTCAGAAATCGACCCTCCGCATCGAAGAAGCTTGTCGCGCAACTCGCGACATCGACTGATATACGCCATTCCTTTCTCCCCTGGTTTCATTTCAACCGTTGTCAGTTGCGCCATTAACCGACTTTGGCTTACGCTGTCTGTTGCTTGATACAGGCTCTTCAGGTGGTTGTACGCGAGCTCCGCGGAGTTGCCGTAACCTCGGTAAGACCTTATGTTCTGCTGTTGAGTCGGGGTGATATTCCTCAGTAGGATCGTGTACGCCATCATTGACTGATAGGTGTACTGCTGCTTCTCGTACTGTGTGCCGTTTGTTGGGTATGGCAGAGACCCGTCGAAGAACCCGAGTATCTGCGCGCCTTCCATCATCAGCTCGAACTCGAACGACCAGGTGAAGAAGTCATTTCCATCGAAGGGTCTTGACGTCTGCATCTTCAGAACGTGTGCGAACTGCGACTGAACTTGTAATGCGTCCAGTGATTTTTCTTGTCCAGGTGAAGGCTGTGGGTGTGGCATAAAGCTGATGGACCCGCGCTCGTACGGAGCAAAGGTAGGCTGCTGTTGTTGATTTCCTCGTGCATATGATGAGCCGTCGAGACTCATGGGTGTTGCTCCGTTGTTGTTGCTGTTGTGTGACTGCGCAGGTGCCGATTGCTGGTGTTGCTCGTAGAAGGACATGAAGGAGAAAAACTTCTCCATCATGCTCTGGTCGAAGTCTGCAGGTTGATTCGCGGGAGTCTCGGTAGATGTTGCTCTGGGTCTTGTTGCCGTGCCTTCCTCTGTCTGTAGGCCAAAGGCAGGAGGTGGAGTAGGAGTAGTGCCCTGGGAGCCGTTGGAGTTGCTCCTTTCCTTTTGTGTAGCCATGCTTGTTGATGTTGTCGGTATAGAAGTTGAATTCCCCCTGATAGCTCTGATACCATGTTGGGCTGAGAAAGCCCTTAGGATCTTTGCAGGGGTGAACTCTGGGTAGAGTTGGTGTAGTAGCGGAAGCGTTAATTAAAGAGTTGTGAACTACCTTGCGCTAGTATGTGAGGGCAAAGTAAGTTGATTAAAACAAGTGGATACAGGTTTATATATGAGTACAAGGAATACGAAGAGATGCAGTTATAACTGTATTGCTGTTGTGGTTCGATACAGTGACGACTCGGGCAACTGCTCTGTAGCGAGTCAGTTGTGTGTCCTTGCTGTCGCGCTGTATTTGTCAGGCCAAAGGTCGCTGACCTTTGGCTTTCGTGTAACCTCCAACAGTTACTTTCAACCTCCGAGGGTTGACTCGCCGGTGATTCGTTATACTTCGTTTCTTTTGTGTCTTAGTGTTTCGACACGACAGAGGCGCTTAGGACCGATTGTTTCCAACAACACTGATGGCCTAGGGTAATTTTTTCGGGAGCTAGAATTTTCCTGATATGCCAGGGTTTACATTTAAGGCACACTGATGACTCAGGGTTACCGATTTCATAACGAGTTTTACCCTGAAGCGCGTAACAACCCTCCCCCCTAACCCCCTCCCCACCAATTCGCCTTCGCACTTCTGTCCCAGTAGAATGGATTACAGCATTGAATTTTGAGCTATCGGAATATTCGCGTTGGAGTGGCCCGGTCGGTAGTTTTTGTTTGGAACTTCCGTAGAAACACTTCATCAGGGTATTCAAAATTGTTACACTGTGGCATAAGGGTAATTTTTTTGAAACTATGGAAAACCCTGATGGAAAAGAATTTTCCCTAGGGGTCACACTGATAATCAGGGTTTTGGAAAGGTGCAGGACTGATGATAAGGGTTGCTTAAAACCAAAAATTAGCCCTGATCTAGTCACTAACACGATCTAGTCACTAACAAATCATCATAATGACCGCCCATAGATGTGCAGCTGTGATTGCACATTTTTTGTATAGAGTGGATAGATTACCGTATAGGTTACGTAGGAGGCACTTCTATAGAATAGTATAGAGGGTGCTGTGGTCTCACATGCCAAGCTTTCACTCAAATTGGAGCTACATTTTCAAGGATATTCCAATGATAGTCCTCCAGACTTGTAATAATTTCTGTAGATGCTTTTTGAATTCAGTACCGATGCACCCACCCGCTATATACTCGTCTCCATCACATCGCGGGATGATCGGAGTTCCCTTTGCCCGCCGAAGCTGTTTGTCAGTCAGCTCAAACCTCCCCGCGAAATCCCGAATCCCGATCCCCCCTTCCTTCACAAAAGCGTTCCGCGAATTTCCAGCACCCTACGCCGCTTCCCCCCATTCTCCCGCTTTTTCCCCCCGCTCGTTCACCTGCTCTAAGCGCATCTCATGTTCCTCTTCCGCTCGCTATGGTCCATCAAATCCGGAGTCGATGAAACACTTGGTAACTAGGTATATAGAAACCAGCAGCTATTTAGCTCGACGTGAACGTGCGCCGTTGCCGTAGTTACTGCAGCATCGCCTTAGTATCGCCGTTTCTTCGTGATGCACGTGCCTCTGCCACATCTAGTCTCATAAAGGCGTGGTGATAACACTTCCCCTTTGACGCTGCTTCCGAGGTGTCCCTTCAATTTTCATTTATCTAGAAGCAATTCTCCTAGCGCTAAATGGCAGCGTCCTCCCTCAGACCAGCAGTCAACCAGGTTCGGTTCTTCTCATCCACCGACGCTGCATCTCCTTCCGCACGTCAGAACACTGCGTGCATGGCGATGGCTCCCAGCGCATCGATCTCCCCCCACTGCACCCATCAACCTAATCTACGTTTCCAGACTAGTACCAAATCTTGTTCGCGGAGTAACACCACCAGTTCCTTCTTTGGAGATTCTCTGCCTCGGTTTCAACCGGCTTCCATTCCTGCAGCATCAGGCCTCCAACCGCAGCGGAAGGTCGCCAGACGGAAGCTTTGGAGCTCGCCGCAGGCGGTGTTCCAATGGGGAAAGCGGCCGGAGTATAAAGGAACGCCACCACGTGTCATAGTGGTGACTTCGGGAAAAGGCGGCGTGGGAAAGACGACAATGGTAGCTAATATCGGAATGTGCCTGGCTCGGTTGGAGTTTAAAGTCGTCGCGATAGACTGCGACGTGGGTCTCAGGAACCTCGACTTGCTCTTAGGGATGGAGGCTAGGGTATTCCACACCGTTCAAGATGTGTTGGCAGGGGAGGCTCGACTTGATCAGGCGCTTGTACGCGATAAGCGCGTCCCCAATTTCGAGCTTCTTTGCATTTCCAAACCTCGGTCCAAGATTGATTTGAATTTCAGCGGCAAGTCGCTGATTCTCCTTGTGGAAGCCTTAAGAGAGCGCGAGGAGGGGTGCCCAGATTTCATTCTCCTGGACTGTCCAGCGGGGATCGAAGCTGGTTTCATAACAGCAATTACGCCGGCCAACGAGGCGATTATCGTGACCACGCCGGACGTGACGTGTCTGAGGGATGCGGACAGGGTTGCGGGGCTGTTGGAGTGCGACGGCATAACGAACGTGTCGCTGTTGGTGAACCGCGTGCAGGCAGATCTGATCAAGCAAGGCCAGATGATGTCCGTCGGGGACGTCAGGGAAATGCTCGTGAGTCCATTGGCTCCGCACCTCTCCTTAACCCTCCCTCCGCCCCCTTTTCAATCCCCGTTCCCATCACTCGCTCGTTTCCTCCAACCCATTTCCTCCTCCCTCCCTTTGCAAGTACTTCTGAGTGCTGTGCTGTTTTTTCACCTTCCCTTTGTTTGCGTGCGAGAAAATCATCTTGAAGTGACAAACGAGACGTAGACGTTTTGGGTGAACTGGCTGAGGATAGGTATGCTCTTGAATTACTCTCCTGGCCACACCAGCCGTGTACTGCTTTGTAGGTCCATTGACCATGCTGCTCCCTCCCCCTCCCTCCCGTCTTCCTTTCCCCCCTACCCTTTCCCCCCTCCCCCCAAACCCTTCTTGGTATGATGTGTCAATGTGATCATGCAGGGACTTCCGCTGTTGGGGGTTATTCCGGAAGACACAGCAACCATTGGTGCATCCAACCAGGGAATGCCGCTTGTGCTAAAGAAGCCACCTACCATGGCAGGCCTGGCAATGGAGGCTGCAGCTTGGCGGCTGGCTCAAGGGGAGCAGATGGATGTGGTTGTGCTTCCGGAGGAGAAGAAAGGGTTTCTCGCCTTTTAGTTAAGGCTTGCTCGCCATGGACAAAATCCTGAGTAGAAGGAATGTTTGTCATGTTCCGAATGTATGCAGTGGTTAGAGAAGTACGGTAGAACCTGCTTTGTGCATCGTGTTTTTCCTGGTTGCACACTGGGAGTGACACCCATGAATGTATAATCTCCATGATTATTCATGTGTATGGCAGCTGCCAGGCCAATCATTAGTTTAGTCATGTCCATATGTCTTGTCTTGTGTTCCTCCATCACCCATGAGGTATTTGCACTGCTTTGACTGGCTGTATTGTCGTTTCATACCGAAATGGGCAATTGTAGCATACACCCCCTGTGGAAGACAAGTACTTTGCCCCATTACAAAAGATAAGATTGAGTTACTTAAACTAAGAGATATCTGCTAAAATCTCAAAACTTTTCTTACTGACTCTAGCCTGACTAAATTAGAGGGCAGGAGGCATTTGGGGCCTTCCACCGAGGAACGACAAAAACCCAGCAGAATCCGAATCGTCCAAAAACAGGTCATCTGGAACCCTGAATGCTGCATGCACGGTGATGGCCACGGCGCCTATCACAACCCCGGACATGAGAATGGAGCCCACTGATGTCAGTCCGAAGACGACAACCACGGAGATTACCACCATCCCAAGAAACTTTTCCCGCTCGTTCAGCGTTCTTCCAGCGACAATGATCGGCTCCGTGCGGACCATGAACACGTACACCCAGCCAGATCCGAGAAGACCCAGCCACAAAATAGCTGTTGGATTCCAGAGCATGCTGAGGACGACTACCGCGATGAGAATGCCCAGGTAATTCGCCCGAAAGTAGCCCAGGTTCTTGCGAATCCGGCTGAGAGCGTCATTCAGGCTTTCAGGCTTGGCTAAACTGGAGCGGTCAATGAGCTCGTTCCACGGACGCTGCTGAGCGGTGGCTGCAGCATATGACTCCTGAACTTTGGTTATGAGCGACCGTACGGCGGAAGCCGATGGGTTTCCAGCCATGGAGACTCCTGGAGCAACAGCTGCCATGGAATGACACTGTCTAGAGCTAGTCAATCAAGGCTAGTTGATGGATGGATGAGAATGGCAGGCTAAATGAAGAGTTGGCAGTGAATCGAGGTAGGAGACAGTAAATACTTGCCAAGCACGAAGAGCGATCTGCAAGTGTGCGACAGTCGTAATCCTTGGTGAGCTAAGAATCTGAAAAAAGAAGAGCTTGAAATCTGGTTGCTGCGAAACAGAAGCCAGTGAATATGTAATAGTGTCTTCACGAGTTTGATGGCGGAAACGAAGGGCGGTGTATGATGGCCAACACCGAGGTGCACAGGCGGAGCTGACACACCCTAGCAAGCGGTACGCGTTTCGGAGATCTGATGTGAGGCCGTGTCTGATTGGTCGTGAGAGTTTTTGCGGACCTAAGCAGCACCGAACCTCGGCAATTCCAACCCGTGAGTGTATAGGTTGGGCGCGTAGGGGTTCGGCGAGTACTTTGTGTGACAGGTTCGGACCCGACCTGAACCTGGCTCAACGGCAAAATCTTGGTTCTGCTACCTGTCTGTTTTGTGACACCGGTGAGCGAATTCGAGGGGTAACATTTGTCTTCGCACAACAACATCGCCAAAACGTGAAGTGCAGCTGGGAGCTTTTCCACAGAACGGTCGGTCAGAATCAGCCTACCGAATTCTCCATGCCCAGTCAGAATCAGTTCCAGCAAATCTAGTCGGCACCAATACTCTTGACCTTGAGCAGTCAGGCAGACGAAGGCGGCTTGATCTAGAATAATATAAACTGCTATGGCGTCTGTTCCTGGAGGTGCGGTAGAGGGAAATCCGACAGGGATGCGGGCGCTTGTAGCTAAAATCCAGGATTCTTATCGGAATGCGATAGCGCAGCAGCGGCCATGGAGCGAGCTGACGGATCGGTCACTGTTCGCGAGACCCGACAACCTTAACGATGCGCTTGGGAGAATTCGCAAAAATACTAGTTACTTTCAGGCGAATTACCTCTCGATCCTTATTGTCGTCGTTATTCTCTGCATGCTCTGGAATCCGACTGCCATTCTCTGGCTAGCTCTCCTCGCAGCCGCTTGGGTATATATCTTCATGGCTCGTACGGATGCGCTGATCATCGCTGGAAGGACCCTTAACGAACGCGAGAAGTTTCTTGCCATGGCGGTCATATCCGTCGTTGTCGTCTTCGGGCTGACGTCCGTCGGATCTATTCTCATGTCGGGTCTGGTGATGGGTGCTGCTGCGATCGCTGCGCACGCCGCCTTCAGGGTCCCTGACGACCTTTTCCTGGATGACAATGAATCTGGAAGTTTTCTGTCGTTCCTTGGAGGAAGAAGTACTGTTCCCATTCCAACGGCCATTTAAGACGATTAGCTCCGTGCGTCCGTCGGATGCAGCTTGTTAGAGGTCCTCCTTCGCCCGTCCCTGCGGTTGTCTGATGCAAGTCTTGGAGTTTATTACGTCTGCTCCCGTTGTCACTGCAACTGATTTGCTTCACCTGTCTTTCAGCGTGCCTGTGTGCATCGCCTGGGCACATACAGCATCTTGATACATTCCTCCACATGGGCTTCATTAGCTCCTCTTGCTTTAGTATTACCGTATGTCCGTCCCATTCTGCCCTAATCCCCCCTAGATGCTGCCATTTCAAACTCCAGATTGAATTTCTAGTGAAGGTGTCCATTCAATAATGGTACTGCATCCTCTGTACCTTAGGCACTGGCTAGTATCATAAAACCTCCGTGTATAAGCATTGTGAATTGTGATAATTTTAATAGGCTCGTGTCCGAGAACAATGCCATACGACTACCTCACGAGCAGATATACTCAGAAGAGGAAAACGAATGCCCTGCCACAGCAAATGGTGGCTTGCCTGAAGCCATAACCTCACCCACAGTAACGCCTGACAGCGACGACCCTCTACACTCAAACTCCACGCGCACGCGGTATGCCGCCATCTCCCGTGCCTTGCGGTCCTCCTCCGCCTGCTTCTCCTCCGCTGTCCTCTCTGCCGCCCCGTGCACCAAGTCATCTGGAATCACGGGGATCTGAGCCCTCAGGCGCTGCGGTGGGTCATTGGACTGGTGGCAGATGGTGGGGTGGGTGGTTGGGTGGGTGGAAGAAAGAGCCGGGGGTGGATTTGGAAGGTGAGGAAAGGATTGTTGCTGGAGCAGAGTTAAGGAGGAAAAATTCTGGCTGAAAAAGGTCAACAAAATGCGACAATGGAAGTACATGGAGTGGGAAATGGGAGCAGGGGTTGTCAGGAAGAGTGGTTGGGAGCATTGATGTGGGTGATGGCACATACATTGATTTGTGGGACATGCCACCTCAGCTCCTTAGTCCATGGGTCAAGCTGTGCCCTGCCAGGAAGTAAGGGATCACGGCGAGTGGAGACGGCAACACAGGAAAGAGGAAACATGCACGCAGGTGGGCTTGGTTTGACCATTCTGCAGGGATCAACCAGGTAAATGAATGCGAGAAACATTGCACGCAGGAACAAGATGCCAAAATGGCAAATCCTGCGGTTAGGTTAATAAAAATGCTGCTTGTGGAGGGAAGGAGCTTACTCTGGGTTGAGGCGGAGAGAGGCAGGGGAGAAGGCGAGGGAGAGGATGAAGGTGACATTCATCAGCGGTGCTTGCAGGTACGGGTTCGCCACGTACTGCGAGGAGGGGGCGCAGGGGGGTGTGTGTGTAGGTGCGCGAGAATGCATGGATTGGCCATACGCACGCACATCATTTACAGGTGGGGCGTGTGCTTGGATAAGAGGAATGCTGGGAGTGAGAGACATGTGCAATTTGACATGTGCCAAATGACATGTGCAATTTGACATGTGCCAAATGACATGTGCAATTTGACATGTGCCAAATGACATGTGCAATTTGACATGTGCCAAATGACATGTGGAGCACAACTGGGGTTAAGAGGGAGGGGGTGCTGGCAAGTGAAGAGGTGAGGCCTGCTAGCAAGTGGAGAGGCACGAACCTGGATCATGAGTGAGAGCGCTTCATCACTCCTCCGTGTCACGAACCTGGCAGGCAGCGATGGCAGGCAAAGCACAAGAAAACGTTGAACAGAGCAACACTGAATGAGAGGTGAGAGCGGGGGCGAAAGGAGCACACAGATGGTCCAGCCAGAGGCATCAACCAGCCAACCATCCATGCTCAGCCACAGTCTAAGACGTTTTGAGCCGACCAAACCAAGATTCATTTTGTAGAACAGAGTCCACGCCTTTCGAATCACACCTTTGTCCAGCTTCTACCTACAGTTTACAGCACCATCCTGGGAAAACGCTAGCCTCGCACGCACCTGAGTCGCAGCGGAATGGGCGTGTACCGCGGCTGCAGGCGATACTTCATCAGCACAAACTCCTGCGCCCGCCCCTCCGCCCCCCCCGCCCCCTCCCCCTCTTGCCCCCACGCATCCCCCTCCCGGGGATTCACCACCTCCCCCATGCCCTCGTCCCCGTCCCCCAGCAGGTCCGCCATGGGGGGTGGCTGGGGGGAGGCTGTGACAGCAGAGGGGGCGGAGAGCGGGGGGAAGGTGGTGCCGGGGGGAGGCATGCGGAAGTGGAAATAACCCTTCCCCAGGTCGCTCACTATGCCTGGGCGCATGGTGCAGCGCTGGGAGGAAGGGGGGGGGAGAGGGTGGGGGAGGGGGTGGATGGACAAGAAGCGGAGGAGAGGGACAGCAGAGGGGCGTGTGGACGGGAGGGGGAACATGTGAGGGAATGCAGTGGGGGGAGGAGAGGAGAGGCAAGGGTTCCTGCAGAACAGAGCAGGCAGGGCACGCACCTTGATGGCGCCAGAGCCCTCCAATCGGAAGGAGAACTCGTCCGCCACACTCCCGTCCTTCTCCGCTCCTCCACCCACCCCCGCCCCACTGCCCCCCCCGCCTCCCCCACCAATAGCGCCACCGCCACCCCCCATCGCCCCCCCTGCAGCGAGCGCTGCGGCCTTGGGCGTTGGGAGGGCGAGGAAGACGGTGCCGGAGAGGCGCACGCGCGTGAGCGAGGACCCGAGGAAGTCCGCACTGATGCGCTCCTCCACGCGGAACGTGGGCTGTGTGGGGCCCGCTGGCGTGGCCGGTGTTGCTGCTGCTGGCGGCGTGCTGGCTGCTGGGGTTGACACTGCAAGGGAAGGGGTGGGGAGGAAACAGAAAAGGCGAGAAGATACGGCTTTTGAGTCGGCAAAAGGAGATTGGGGGGGATAATAATTGACATCAAGACATTGAGTGCGCAGAGCTCACCATCCATGGCGCCCAGCCCAAGTGCCACCTCCAGCTGCCGTGCAGCCGCCACCGCTGACCCCCCTGCCGCCCCCTCTCCCCCCCCCAGCGCCGCGCCCAGGTCCCCCCCGCCGCCCAGCCCAAACGCGTCCTCCTCCCCCTGCTCCACCCCAAACTCTGCTGCGTCCAGCCCTCCCCCCCACGCGTCCCCATCCCCCCCCAGCAGCGCGCTCCCCCCGAAGGCCGTCCCCCAGGCGTCGTCCCCCTCGTCGTCCCCCAGCGCGGCGAGTCCCCCCAGCCCCTCCGCCTCCAGGTCCGCCCCAAACGCGTCCGCCATGCTGTCTGACGCGAAGGGGTCCAGCGCGGAGGGGGGGGGCGCGGAGGACAGCCCCGCCTGGGGGGGGAAGGGGGAGGGGGATGGGGATGGGGAGGGGGAGGGGAAGGGGGATGGGGAGGGGGAGGGGAGGGGGAGGGGAGGGGGAGGGGGAGGGGATGGGGGAGGGGGAGGAGGATGGGGGGAGAAGGTTTGGGAAAGGGTGGGTTGGGAGAGAGGGGAAGGAAGAGAGGTAGCAGGGAAGGTGGGAGGTTGAAGAAGGCGGGGGAAGAGGACAGGCAAATGCAGCAAGAAAGCAGACAAGGTGGACAGCAGACGGAGCGGAGAAGGAGAAGTTGGGGGGAAGTGAAAAGAAAAGAGGGGCACGAAGAAAGAGAAAGGCAGGAATGTTTAGAGAACATGAAGAGAGGCGCATCTCACCTCGAGCTCCGCAAGCAGCGATGTGGGATCATTCTCTGGCCTCTTCCCCGCACCCCCTGCTGCCGCCACATCCCCCACCCCACCCGCCCCCCCAGGACCCGCGTCCAGCAGCGCGAGCTCGCCCCCCCCGCCCCCCAGCAGGCTGTCACTGGCGGCAAAGGGGTCATCCGCGGAGCCCAGCAGCGCCAGCGCCGCCAGGGGGTCCGAGGCCGCGGAGGGGCGCGGAGAGGGCGTGGGGGGCGCGGGGGGGGCTTCGAAGGCAGGCTGGGAGGGCGCCGGGGCGAACGCCTCCATTGTCTCGTCGCCCGCTGCTATGGCCTCCTCTGGTAGCTCGAAGTGCGCTGATGACATGTACTGCGAAGGAGGGGATGAGAGGAGGGGTGGGGGGGGAAGGGGAGTTTAAGAAGTGGCTGGGTTGGAAGACTAGGGACTAGGGCAAATGAACAATACTATGATGAAGATATCACTTCACCACTACCCAGCCCCCTGGAGGTCCCCTCGTCAACGGTCGCACCTCAACACCACCGTCACGAGCCCTTCCTCGCCACTCCTTCTCTCCTCGCCTCCGATTCACCTCCACGCTCGCCAATCGCTCCACTGCTCCGATTAAGAAACATGCCAGCTGGCAGCACCGCTAGTGCAATTCTCCCCCTCATCCTCACACAACCCATCTCCCCCTCTCCCCCACCCCTTCCCTCACCTCCACGCTCGCCAGTCGCTCCACCGCCTCGGCATTAGCCACACGCCAGCTGGCAGCGCCGCGCGCGCGGTTCTCCCCGTCGGCGAGGGTGTTGGTGGCGAGTGGCACGAGCAGCGCTGCACCGTCGCCCGCCACGTACGAGAGCACCGCGGAAAGGCGCGCCGCTCCGATGCCCTGTAGCACGTAGAAGAACGCCATGTAGACCTGGTGGGAGGGAGGAAAGGGGGGTTGCCGTTTGCCAGTTCAAGGGGCGGGAGAGGGAAAAGGAGGCCAGAGAGTGCACAAGGCAAGGTGGATGAAACGCGAGAGTGGCACGACATGAAGTGTGTGCTCACCTCAGTGTACTTGCGGAATATCTTCTCCGGTGTGACATCCACGCCCTTGCACGCCGCCACCAGCACACTGCGCACCATGCATGGGGCATGCAGCACAGGGCATGTGGGACAGGAGCCATGGGTTATGGGGTATAACGGGTGGACAATGCCGGGAGGTTGAACAACGACGTTGAAGCACTCGCATACTTGTGCATGAAGCGTTGATAACAAAAGACTGCAGATGAAAATGCTCACCTGACGGCCTGGTTGACGGTGCTGATGCAGCTGTAGACGTTGAGCGACGTCTCATCGTCGTCCGCCAGCATGAGCCCCAGCACGTAGATGCTGTTCACCAGCCTGTACACCACGCGGTACCTGCGCGCTCACACCGGCGGAAGAAGGGAAGGAGCAGTGATGGGGGGCCGAGTGTGGAGGAAGGGAGGAGCAGGTGAGGGGAGAGCGGGCGAGCCCAGCATATAGGTGCTGTCCTCATGACGGCACGCTACGCCTCGCAGTGTGCGCGAGAAAGAATGCACTACAGTTTTCCTAATTCCTCCTGATTTCCGTCGCACGCACCGTCGGTCGCTGCCGACGACGACTTGCCCGCTCGCAGCAGCCAGCGGGTCGTCGCCGAGGCGATCGAGCATGAGCGCCTGATTCGCTGGCTGCTCGTGATGCCGCACGCTGCTGTCCGCGTGCCGCGTCGTGCGGAAGCTCTGACACGCCGCCAACGCGCGCTTGGGGGGGAACCATACCTTGCTGCGGCGGACTCAGGGGGAATCGGGGGAAAATGGGGAAGCAACGGCGAGAACATTGAGGGACGGGAGATGCAACAGTGAAGCCGGAGACGGCTGCGGATTAGATGGGAGTACGGTAGGGTGGGGAATGGCGAGAGTTGATATTTGCCAGCGATCAACGGACAATGGGAACTCCTGAGGCCTGATTGCGTGATGCTCACGACTGGACTGATGCGCCGTATTGACTAGCATAGGACGACACGACAGCTAGATGACATGACCGCTAGATGACACCGTTGCTAGTTGGCGCGATTGCTAGAAGACATGGCTGATACATGACACGAGTGTTGCATGACACAACTCGTACATGTAACGGCTGCTTGATGACACTACCCATCAGACGTCTGATACATGACATGACAGCTATTGACACGAATACTAAATGACACGACAACTATGTCGCGGCTGCTAGACGAATGTCCCTTACGTCTGAAGCAGCAGGTCTGGTCCCTGTGCCGGCTGCAGCGCTAATGCGAGACACGCCATTGCGAGACGCTAAGCTACTAACGACGTATTCGTGACTAAGATTGACGCTCAGACGAGTCAAAGCCGCTTAGACTTTTCACGCTCGTGTCGCCGCTCGCTCTCCTGGACTAATTACGGAGCCAGCTTTTTATTCGGACATGGGAATGGCGAATGCTGGTTTTCATCTGATCAGTGCCGTAGAAATGCTCAGATGATCAGATTCCTGCGATGAGCAGATTGCCCATCTCCGCTGCGCTATAAGTGGGCCGTGCTAAGGATCTGAGCCCAAGGTGACCAGCACCATTTCGTAACGCATCTTACACGAGCTTAGTTCATTGCCACTGCAATTTAGACTCGCGTTTTTTCACAGAATGATAAGATGCAGGACCACTACTGAATGCCAGAATGTACATAGTATACCAAGGTTACACCAATAGTACTCCATTTATACAACCATCATTCTCTGGGTTGTTGGTTACTTGGGCGTATTTACCTGCACAACAAGCAAGCACCGTCAGGATACTCATCAAACATTAATCGCAGCAGAGGAAGAGGAAGAATCAAATTGAGTAGTGGAAACGGAAGCAGATAAAACAGCATTACCCCAAATGACTTTGCCAGCTGGTGTGACCAACCCAAGCTCGCTCACGTTCACCTGGAGTAAACAACGGGAGGCATGGGCGGAATGAAGGGGTAACAGGATGAGGCAGTGGAGACGTGATACAAAACACACCCCAAAGAATCACAACAACAGAAACCATGGGACCATTGCAAGGAGGAGGATATCAGACGGATCCGCATGGCTGCAGCTGCATGCATGTATGCATACGAGCATGCGCGCAGTGCATGTGCAAAGCATGCATACCTCAATGATGGTTCCCTTGGTGATGACCCCCATGGACGAGTACATGGGGCCGTTGGGGTTCTTCTTCACACTGATGATGTCCAAATGGAACGTGCACTTGAGCTCTGGGTGGGTCACATGCGCCTGCATGCATGCACGCAAGCAGCACATTAGAAGCAGGGTGTTAGTAGCACAACAGTTGCTGACACGAAGAGAAATTGGAGGGTTGGGAGGGGGCAGCGGGATGTGGTGATGCAAGTCTGCAGTAAGTGAGAGGAGTGCGCAGAGAGTGAGAGTGTGGGGTGGAGTGAAAGTGTGGGGTGAGTGAGAGTGCGGCGTGAGTGAGGAGGGGGTGGGGTGCGTGAGGAGCTGGTGGCGCACCTTGGTGAAACGCAGAGCCATGGGGCGGATGAAGCGCTCATACTTGGGTGGCTTACGAGTGAACCCTGGGCCCACAAAGGTGACTTTAGTCACTAGCCTCTTCCACTGCTTGGCTGCACACAAGAAGGCAAAGCGGCAATTCAGATAAGAGAAGGAACTGAGTCAGAAACCATCTAAGAGGAGAGAGCAGAATGTGCAGTTGAACCAGTTTGACTTGAACCGCAATCAGAGCCAAGCGAAAGTGAACGAGGGATGGGGCGAGGCTGAGCAGGCTTACTTTTCCTCTTCCCTGATCTGACCACTTTGAACATCTCATCTTCTGCTATCGGCCGAACCTGCAGTGCACAGCGCAAAGGGAGGCAGAGGAGTATGGTTATAGGAAAAAGCAATATGGCTGACGGTGCAGTGAGGTGTGCAGTAGCAGACCTGCTGTGCAGCAAATCACCCGATCCCACACCATGAAACCGCATGTGATGCCAAGTCAACTCAGTGAAGCATCACGCCATGCATCAAAGCTGCCTTACCTTGGGCAGAGGCACGTCCCACTTGCCGGCCTTCTCCTTGCGCTTCTGCTTGATGGTGTTGCTCAGCACCTTGGCGCGCGCCGTCGCCTCCCTCTCCAGCAGGTACGCCGGCACCGCGCCCTCCGCCACTGGCGCGTCCGCCTTGTGCTTGTTCGTCCGCTCCGCGTGCATTGCCAGACTGCACGGCGGAGCGGAGGGGGCGAAGAGGGAGAGGGAAAAGGGGAACGGTGGAAAGGGGGAGGAACGGGGAGGAGTTGGCATAAGGGGAGAGGCGGAAGTGAGACGAGCGGGTGGATGGCAGTACAGGAAACGAGACAAAGATTAACAGCGCGCGACCGAAGGAGACAATGGGAGACTTCAGATAAAGACTTAGCGTTCCAGGGTACGAGAACTGGTAACTCTAACTCACGTCTTCTTCATCGTCGCCTTCTCTTGGTAACGCTTCTTCGCGAACATCTTCGCCTTGAGACCGATGGTCTGCGAAATTCCATCCAGTACGGCACGCAGGAGGAACACGATGAGCGAGAACCGGAGGTACCAGGAGCCGGGTCTACTAAGAGAAACTCTAAAACAATAAATAGAGCAATCCGATTCCCATAATTGACTCACGTTCCGCGCAATCTGAGACGTCTTGTGCACTTGCCGAGCCTCGCGCTTGCGCTTCCGCTCGAAGTGATCCAAGCGGAAGCCATGGCGCTTCTGATGAAGCTCAATGTGCTCGCCCTGCGGCTGCACCGCTCAATGCCAAGGAAAGGGGATGACGAAGAAAAGGGGTTTGGTGGGGACAGAAGAGGGTGGGGGTTTGTGGGGTGTAGGGGAAGCATAAGTGAAAGACGGAGTTACAGTTGTGACACATACGCCGCTGAAGGATAATATCTAAGAGAAAATACCGACGAGATTGACCAAACTGGAGGACCAACTTCTTTCGGAAACAATCGGTGCACGAACGACGGGAATATTATCGCGGATAACGCATATTAGCAGAAATGCGTACCATGGTGGACGAATCAGTCCTCGCAGAAACACGCTAGGCGACTTGCGTGAGAAGATTTCTAAGACGAGAAGAGTTTCCTTAGGCAACGTCTGGGGAGAGCGCTTCGTGCGCTATGGAGCAAGGAACTGAAGAAAGGCAGACTCAAGGACTCAACGGTCAGTACTTGAGGCTGCGGTCAGAATGGTGGAGGGAAAGGAATATCATGATTCTCAGATTAAGGTAAATTGAAGAACATGCCACGGTGTACAGTCAATTCAGGAATCGTTTTCGGAATGCATAATAAAGGATCCACGTTGCCGTATTCTCCCAGTGGTTTCTCCCATTTCGCAGACGCTTCGCAAAGAACTTGCAGCTGACCATTCCCCTCGCCACCCAGCTCCATCACCGTTTCGTCCCTGTCGTCAAAAGCTGACCAAATCCAATTTGCGGCTGTGAGCGGTGCTTGCGAAGACTCAGCGACCGATGCACCTAGGAATTGCCGACAAAGTTCCATGGCGAATCCAGTTGTCAAGAAGCGAACAGCAAGGCCCGGGTGAGGCAGTTGAGCAGCTCAAGAAGCGAAGCGTCTATCTACCCTTCATAGAGAGCTGAATTCGCCTTGCAGCACCAGACTATCGGTGGATCTTTACAGAAACTACGTATTGTGGAAAGACTGCGAATAGTAAACCATCTTGTAACCTCCGTTAGATAGCCTTCTTCAGTAAGCGAGTTTCAGCCCAGTCCAGTCTTTATTTATTGCTCGCGGACCCCTCCCGTCGAGCAAAAGGCGGAACGTCTCGACGCGTGACTATGGTGCGGTGGCACGTGCCGGGTCTGTCGACCAGCAGCGGCTCGAGCATAGATGGCGTCGCGGTGAAAGGCGACACGGCAAAGCTGCAAAAGCTTCTCAGAAAGGGCGCGGACGTGAATGCACGTGCGCGTGAGCCGGTGCTGGTGGGACGTCGCCCACTGCATGCTGCCGTGGCCGCAGGAAACGAGGCCATGGTCGAGGCGCTCCTTGCTGCGGGTGCTGACGTGGACGGAAAAGACGATGTGAGTAATACCCTCTCTTGCAACGCCATGCAACTGCATTCTCACCCTCCCTGCCTTCCTATCCCGTTCCGTCTGGTCGGGCACTTCCTTCCCCCGACTAATGCGCATCCCTCGGTCTCAACGTGCGTGATTTCACTGCAGTTCGGCCGCACGCCCCTTCACTATCTGGCGGCCAGTCCCTCCCCCCGTCTGGGCATCCTTTCGCATCTGCTCAATGCCGGCACTGACTACGCCATCAGAGACAGGGTGAGTCTCCTTCCTGCTTCCTCGTTCCTCCACCTTCATCCACAGTCGTCCATGCATCGCATCCGAATCCTCGCGCTCAACCCTTCCTCTTTGCCATCTCTTCCTGCCAGGGTGGCAGCATGCCCATCCACGTGGCGATGGCAGGAGGTCTCGTGGCAGTGCAGGAGGCGTTGACAGCGTTCGCGTTGGAGCACAGTGCGGAGTTTGCCTTCTACGAGTCGGGGCAGTGGCGCCCCTTCGACGCCGACGCATCGCGCCTGCTGGGCTTTGAACTCGCCGAGGGCGTCGGCTTCGCTGCCCTCGCCACTGCCACCGGCGCGCACTACATCGTTGACTTCCAGCAGCAGCTGCAGGTGAGGGACGCTTGTGGAGATCAGCACAAACAGAGAAGTCCAAGAACAGGCAAGGGAGCTTTCTACCCTCGAATTGATGCATGCTGTCTATTGTCTTGTCGCTCATTGTTGTCCGCCTCCATCCCACACTTGTCTCCTTCCGCCTGCCTCCCGTCTGTCCACCTCATCGACCACCCGGCCGTCCCTTGTGGCAGTTCAACGTGTCGTCCTTCTTCTGCAAGTCAATCAGCTGGCGAGTGCTGCCCAGCGGCCGCTGGAACCGCCCTTCCAGCCCGCACCAGGGGCTGCACCCGGGCAGCCAGGACCCGCGCCTCATGTACCGCTACGACCAACAGCTGCGCTCTCTCGCCCAATCGGGCGTCGACATCTGCCCCGTCTACTTCTCCCTCACTGGCCTTCCCCCGCACCCCCTGCTCTCGCAACCGGCGCCCAGCGCTCAGTTCGTCTCGCGCCTCTCGTCGTCACCGCGCCATGATGGAGAGCATGGTGATGGTGGTGATGGTGATGAGGATGATGGTGGTGATGGTGATGCGCAACGGCCGGCTTCTTCCTCTGCTGGAGTGGCCGCGGCTGCTGCTGCCCTCCCTGCTGCTCTATACATGTCTGATGACCTCTCCAGTGATGTCCCCGACTCCGAACCAAACACCCCTTTGGCTCGGCGTCAACCAGGGCAACGTGCAGCTGATTCAGATGACGACGAGCTGCCGAGGCTGCAGGTTCTGAGGTCCGGCACAGATGAGTACGACGAAATCGTGGCTCGGTTTGTGGCTGGAATGCTACGGGATAGAAATGACCGCCCCAACAGCAGCTTCCGGCAGAACAGTGTGAGTGGAGGGGTGGTGGAGCAGGAGGATGGCATGAGGCCCGTGACAGTGTCATCAGTGCAGCAGGTGCTTCTGCCTGCTTCCCGCACTCAAGCCTTTGAAGAAGCTGTGAGAGAGCTGAAGGGAGCAAGGGGGGGCGATGGCAATGTGCGGCTGGCATGGCACGGGGCCCCTCGTATGGCAGTGGATCGCATAGTGTCGAGCGGTTTCTCCCTCTCCTCTTCCGCTGCTGCCCGCAATGGCAGGCTCTATGGGGATGGAGTGTACCTGGCACCGGAGAAGAGGGCCTACACGAGTGCAGAGTTTGCGGTAGCGGATAGCGAGGGCCGCAAGCACATGCTGCTTTGCCGTGTGGCGCTTGGATCGATGGAGGCGATTCCGTTTGGGTCGTCCCAGCAGCGGCCTAGCAGTCTTTGGTTTGACACGGGAGCTGACAATGTGAATGATCCTTCACGCTATGTGGTGTGGGAAGAGGATGTGAATGATCTGGTGCTTCCCACACATGTGGTTTCCTTTCGCTATTGTTGAAGGCGCCACAGATGTTACCCAATCACCATTCCTTTGCTCCCAAATGTTTATGCTTATGATGTTGCTACAACCAGTGTGTCTTAGTATTAATGCTAAGAAGGCCTCCATTTGATTTTCAGACAACTTCTTAGGTGACTTGTTCAATGCAGAGGCAAAATGAACTTAAGACTCATAAAATTTGCAGGTGTAGCACAATGCTGCCTAGGTGTGCTTTTGGTGATTATTCTGGGACGATTGTAGCACGTCCAGCTAACGACAAGTGCTGCACGTGGTGGTGGTGGCAGTGCATGAGGGTGACGGATTTGGTGGAGGTAAAAAAGGGTGTTGCAATTGGGGCACGGTTGGGTGGAATGAGGGGTGGAGCTGGAATGAGAAAGGTGAGGAACGTTTCCGATGGTTTCAGTAGGGTGGGCTGCGCTGCACGCGCTCGTGTTGGTCCATCCAACCCGCTTGCCACTGCCAGCCCTTCCTTTCATTCACAGTCCGTGATTCCGCCCCCACGCTCACCCCTCCCACCCGCTCCCACCTCGCTGCCCTCAGCCCCTCTAGTTATCAAACGAAGTTCACATTTTTGCCTTGCATTTGCAGGAAGCTCCTGGATTACTTGACGAACAAGGTTCTCTTAGCTCCATTTCCACGTATCTCTTCTTATCTCCGTCTTCTTCTGTTAACGACGTTCTAGTCAGCACAATTATATTCTGTTTAAAGGGGGTTTCGCCATGGATGACATGTCGGCGCAGAACGTAGCGTCGCAGCTGCTCGACCTTATTCGCACGCGACGGCAGCCGATATCGCAGGAATCGTCGCAAGGACTGTCGCAGCCGTCGTCGGTAGGCGATGTACCGCGAAATTTATCGCAGCAAGTCGCGAGCGGTCGACCCCCTCTAGACCCCTCGACCTCCTCACCGAAGCTCGTCAGCACATCGGATTACGTATCTGTCTCGGCCGTTAAATCCGCTTCCGCTGTTCTCGGTTCCGCGCATGTCCCCGCCCATTACTCACTCAGCGCCCGGTCCGCCACCGCGGAGGTCACGAGCTCGTTAGTGACGCCGTCCGCATCCGCGCATGGCGGAACCTGCGCGCAGCCGGCGGAAGACCTGCGGAGCGGGAAGAGAATGCGGACGGAAACCGGCGCAGTTGACGCGGCGTGGGGGGGAGGCGCGGTAGGGCCGGCGACGCCGGAGCACGCGGGGTCGGACTCGTCCGCGGCGGGCGGCGCGTGGGACGTGAGCAACGTGCAGATATCGCAGCTGCTGCAGGAGATGGACATGTTCTTTCCGCCCGACGACGACGATCTCAGCGCCTTCGCGCTCGCCTTCGACGACGACCCGCTCGACGCCAGCGCTGCCGCCAACGCCATCGCCGCCGCGAATGGCGCTGCGCCTGCGTTTCCCGCGCAGGACTCCATAGAGGAGATTCTGAACGGTCTCTCGTCTGCCGGCCCACCGTGCGCCGATTTGCCGGCGGCTGTTCCTGCCGTGCCGGCCGTTGGTGTTGTTCCGGCCGTTAGCTTGCCGGGCGGCCCGGTGCCCGACGTGCATGCCATGCGCCGCGCGGACTCCGCGGACAGCGCGGGGATCACTCCGCAGAGCCTGTCAGGGCTGGATAGTCCGCATAGCAGCTTAACCGCGGGGGGAGCGGGCGGAAGCACTGGAGGCATGCAGACGCTGACGTCATTTGAGAGCGCGGAGCTGCGGGGGGACTTTTCGCGCGTTTGCTGGGTTGGGGAAGCAGAGAGGCCCGCGGAGGGGGAGGCGGCTGTGCAAGAAATGGGAGCGGGACAAATAGGGGAAACTGCTGTTGCGGGGAGCGCGGGAAACGGGGAAAGTATGGGCGGGTGGCGCGAGCAAGTACCTGCCACGTCAGCGTTGTCAGGGGGAAACGGTGGCGGGGGGGATAATGGCGCAAGCGGAAACGGCAGCAAGGGGGGCGCGATTCCCGGCGCGCGGTCGCTGAGTCTGGGGAGCCAGTTCCGCCAAAAGCAGATCCTGCAGACGCTCTCCTCTCCGCCCGCCGCCCCACAGGCGATGCAGTCGCAGGTGCAGCAGCAGCCTCAGCCGCAGCAGCCGCCGCAGCAGGCGGTGGTGCGTCCCGCAGGCGCAATGCGTCCCCCCATGCTGCCACCTCGGTATTCCCAACAGCTGGCGCAACCGCCCATGGCGCAGCAGGGGCAACCCCCCATGGCACAGCAGGGGCAGCAGCAGGGCGCGCAGTCGTGGCAGGGCGGAGAGCGGCAGGGGGGAGGTGCGGGGGGAAGGGGAGGGGGAAGAGGGGGAGGGCTGCTGAGGGTGCCGTCGGACTATCTGAGGCTGCTGGCGGAGAGTCAGGAAGGGGGGAAGCGCGCTCGGGGGGCGGAGAGCGAGTGGCGCGCGCAGCAAGTGAATCGCATGCTGCAGGCGCAGGCGGAGCAGCAGTCGTTGCAAGCACAGCAGCAGCAGCAGCAGATGCTGCGAGAACAGCAACAGCACTCGTTGCAGCAGCAGCAGCAGTCGTTACAAGCACAGCAGCAGCTGCAAGGCCAACAGCAACAGCAGCAGTGGCAGGGGCAGCAAGAGCAAGAGCAGGCGGCAGGTGGGGGGGCGGTGGTGCTGAGTGCGGGCATGAAGAGCGACTCTGTGGCCAGCGCTGACATCACTGCGCTCCTTGAGGCCTACCCTCTTCCCCCGCAACCGTTGCAAGCACAGCAGCAGCAATCGTTGCAAGCACAGCAGCAACAATCGTTACAATCACAGCAGCAGCAGCAGCAGCAGCAGCCATTGCAAGCACAGCAGCAGCAATTGTTGCAAGCACAGCAGCAGCAGCAGCAAGCGTTGCAAGCACAGCAACAGCAGCAGCAAGCGTTGCAAGCACAGCAACAGCAGCAGCAGGGATGGAACCAGGCTCTTCACTTGCAACCACAAGCACTCCCCCAACCTCCCAATGGCGTCCACTATGTGCCGCCCACACACGCCATGCCACCCACACCACCACCACCAGTAGCTTCTGCAAGCCTGCCCCAAGGAATGTCACCCGGCGAAGCAGCCACAGCTGGCCCGACGCCTCTGGCTGCGCCCCTGCCTCCGCCCTTCCGCCCAGTGACGTCCCCCATGGAGGTGGCGCTCATGGAGTGTGCAGCGGCAGTTGACAGGCGCGACCTGGGGCAGGCGCACTCCCGCATGTCCGCCCTCGCGCACCTCGTGTCACCGCACGGCACCGCACAGCAACGCCTCGGGTACTTCTTTCTGGAGGCTCTGGCTGCCAGGATTGCCGGCACTGGGTCGGCTATCTATAAGGTGCGTGGGTCACAAGCCTGCACCTGCTCTCACTTACCCCATAGCACCGCACAGCACCACCTACACTCCCGCCAGGGCAGCCAAGCAGGGCCACTGAGCGCGTGCAATGCCCATCAGCGGTGGTTGTGGTGTCCTGCAAGGCAAGTATCGAGGCACCTCACCAGGCAGGCGTGTGTGCGGACCAACTTAGCTCCAACCCAACCACCCCAAACCCCCTTTTCCTCTGACCCCTTCCCTTCAGGCGCTGCAATCCCGCCAGGGCAGCCAGCCCGGTCCATCCAGCAAGGCAATGCTGTCTGCAGTATTGGTGTTCTGTGAGGCATGCCCGTGGATCAACTTCGGCCACCTGGTGGCCAACGGCAGCATACTGGAGGCGGTGGAGGGGGCGAGGAGGGTGCATGTGATCGACCTGGGCATCACGCACGGCACGCAGTGGCCCACGCTGCTCGAGAGCCTCGCCACGCGCCCTGGCGGGCCCCCGCACCTGAGGATCACGGGGGTGGATGCGCCTCTCACCGGGCTCAAGCCTTCCTCGCTGGAGGTGTGTAGGCTGCGTGGGATGGGTGGGCGGGATGGGTGGGTGGGATGGCTGGGTACTTCTGCAGGTGCTTGGGTGGGTGAGAGGGGGGGGAGGGGTGACGGTGCATGGGTTGTGCGGCACGTGGGGAGCACGGCGGGGTCCAGTGCATCGCTCACTGGACTCGAGCAGTGCTGGCTGCAGCTGCATTGCGTGGCTGCGTGGCTGTCTGCGTGCTTGCTATGCGCATGGGTGCATGTCGCTTCGCGACCATCACGCAACACCAACCTGTTTGACTTTCTCCTCCTCACCTTTCCATGCCCTCCCCCTACTTCTCCCCCCTTCCTCCTCCCCCCTTCCTCCTCCCCCATGTGTGCCGCCCTTGCATGGCAGGAGACGGGGCGGCGGCTGTCAGCGTTTGCGAGGGTGATAGGAGTGCCGTTTGAGTTCACGCCCATCACAGAGCAGCTCGACGACCTCAAGGTGCGCCCCTCCACCTGCCTGCCTGCCCGCCCGCCTGCCTGCCTGCCTGCCTGCCTGCCTGCCTGCCCGCCCGCCTGCCTGCCTGCCCGCCCGCCCGCCCGCCCGCCTGCCTGCCTGCCTGCCTGCCTGCCCGCCCGCCCGCCCGCCTGCCTGCCTGCCTGCCTGCCTGCCTGCCTGCCTGCCTGCCTGCCCGCCTGCCTGCCTGCCTGCCCGCCCGCCCGCCCGCCCGCCTGCCTGCCTGCCTGCCTGCCCGCCCGCCTGCCTGCCTGCCTGCCCGCCTGCCTGCCTGACCGCCTGCATGCCTGCCTGCCTGTGTCAAGATCAATATGCCTGCCGTGCGCGTCTGTTGCTCTGCATAGGAGTTGTCTTTGCACGCCAGTCCGTTCCTCCGCCCATTTCCCCTGCCCTTCTATCTCCCTCTGCCTCCTCGCAATGCAACACACATGCTGTCCTCCTCTCCCGCCCTCCCCCCCTCACCACGCACTCTTCTCTGCTTCCCCTACTTGTAACCTCCTGAGTCCGAGTATTAAGCAGTGAGGAGTGACGAGGTTCTGATGATCAGCTGCCTGCTCAGTCTGCATCGGATGCTGCTTTCCCCCTCGTTCTCTCCTCATCTCTCTCCTCCTCTCCCCTCATCGATCCCCCCCATACCCCAGTGCTTCACCTCTCCAGCCAGAGCAGATTACAGGGCGCGGCGATGGGGTGTTGGTGGTGAACTGCCTGCCTGCTGCGGCTGCACCAGATGCTACTCTCCCCTCATCTCTCTCCATATCCCCTTGTCTCTCCCCTTCGCCCTTCCCTCATCTCTCGCTTCGCTCCCACTTTTCCAACCCAACCCCTCCGAGCACTTCGCAGTGAGGAGCGACAAGGTGTTGGTGGTGAGCTGCCTTCTGCGGCTGCACCAGATGCTGCTTCCCCCACATCTTTCTCCCTGTCCCCTTATCCCTCCCCTTCGCTGTTCCCTCATCTCTCCCCTCGCCCCCACTCCTCTAACCCCTCCAGCCGGAGCACTTCTCAGTGAGGAGCGACGAGGTGCTGGTGGTGAACTGCCTGCTGCGGTTGCACCAGATGCGCGACGAGAGCAGCGCACCGCACGTGCCCAGCCAGCGCAACTGCACGCTCCAGATGATCCGCTCCCTCAACCCTGCCATCGTCACTCTCATTGAACAGGTGGGGGGAAGGGAAGAGTGTGGAGTGTGGGAGATGTGGGGGGAGGAGAGAGTGGGGTGCTTTAGGTGCATGCAAAAATAAAACTCTGTCTGGCGATTTTCCATCTCCTTGTCAACTCATATCCACCATCGTCACTCTCCTTCTCCCCTTCCACCTCCTCTCCCACCTCTCCCACCTCTCCATGCTTCCTCCCAATCCCCCCCCCAGCACGCTGATCACAACATACCCTCCTTCCTATCGCGCTTCCGAGAGGCATTGCACTACTTCAGCGCTCTCTACGAGTCGCTGGACGCCAGCCTGCCATGGAACAGCACGGAGAGAGCGCTGGTGGAGGAGAGGATATTCGGGCGCAAGCTCGTCAACATCATCGCCTGTGAGGGGCGCGAGCGCGTGGAGCGGCATGAGAGCCACGCCCGCTGGCATGAGCGCATGCAGCGCTGCAGGTTCGTGCCGCGCGCTGTCAGCGCTGACGTGGAGGAGAACGCGCATGTGAGTGCTGACGTGTACTGTTGATGGGAAGTGCACCCACAGCGTTGGTGTTCGTTGCAGGTTGACTCACCCTCTGGTTCGTAACCTTTCAAGTAACTACTCACATCTAGCATGCAGCATTGGTGTTGGCATGCATTCTCATGTCGCACACAAACACCTACTGCCAGCTTCCCTGTGCCCACTAACTCACCATCCCATCTCCCCCCATAACCTCCCTGTGGGCACGCACCCCATAACCCACCGCTGCCCGCTATTCCCACAGCTGCTGCTGAAGCGGTACAGGGAGGGGTACGGCATAGAGCGGCGCGGCGATGCGCTCATCATCACGTGGCGCCACGAGCCCTTCTTCGCCGCCTCCAACTGGTGCTGCCGCCCCACCGCCCTGCCTCCACCCCCCCTCACACCCGCCCCTGCAGCCACAGCCACAGCCACAGCCACACCCCCCCTCACACCCGCCCCCACACTCACACCCACTGCTGTGTTCACTACTGCTGCCAATGCTGCGCCTGCTGCTGCAGCTCTGCCCTCCACCGACCCTGCTCCCTCTCCTGCTGCTGCTGGCTCCAACTCCAACGCACTCCCGTCTCAGCCTGCTGCCCACCCCACATGGGCTGGATTCGTGCCTTCCAGTGGGTAGAGCAAGGGGGGTTGGGTTGGGCTTCTGAGTTTCCTGCTGCGCACTGCGCAGTCAGCAACTGCATAGTAACTTCTAACTGTAAAGCCTTTTGATTTGCAAAGGGCACAGTTGCTGGCTAGATATTGTGCCTGAGTTTAATGTACAATAAATAGTATTTATATTACATGTGCTAATTGTTGGAAACAATCGGTCCTAAGCGCCTCTGTCGTGTCGAAACACTAAGACACGAAAGAAACGAAGTATAACGAATCACCGGCGAGTCAACCCTCGGAGGTTGAAAGTAACTGTTGGAGGTTACGCGAAAGTCAAAGGTCAGCGACCTTTGACCTGACAAAGTACATCGCGACAGCAAGGACAAACAACTGACTCGGTATTGAGCAGTTGCCCGAGTCGTCACTGTATCGAACCGCAACAGCAATAGTAAAACGGTTATTAACTGTATCTCTTCGTATTCCTTGTACTCTTATAAAAGCTTGTATCTCTTTGTTTTAATCAACTTGCTTTGCCCTCACATACTAGCGCAAGGTGGTTCACAACTCTTTAATTAACGCTTCCGCTACTACACCAACTCTACCCAGAGTTCACCCCTGCAAAGATCCTAAGGGGTTTTTCAGCCCAACATGGTATGAGAGCTATCAGGGGGAATTCAACTTCTATACCGACAACATCAACAAGCATGGCTACACAAAAGGAAAGGAGCAACTCCAACGGCTCCCAGGGCACTACTCCTACTCCACCTCCTGCCTCTGGCCTACAGACAGAGGAGGGCACAGCAACAAGACCCAGAGCAACATCTACCGAGACTCCCGCGAATCAACCTGCAGACTTCGACCAGAGCATGATGGAGAAGTTTTTCTCCTTCATGTCCTTCTACGAGCAACACCAGCAATCGGCACCTGCGCAGTCACACAACAGCAACAACAACGGAGCAACACCCATGAGTCTCGACGGCTCATCATATGCACGAGGAAATCAACAACAGCAGCCTACCTTTGCTCCGTACGAGCGCGGGTCCATCAGCTTTATGCCACACCCACAGCCTTCACCTGGACAAGAAAAATCACTGGACGCATTACAAGTTCAGTCGCAGTTCGCACACGTTCTGAAGATGCAGACGTCAAGACCCTTCGATGGAAAGGACTTCTTCACCTGGTCGTTCGAGTTCGAGCTGATGATGGAAGGCGCGCAGATACTCGGGTTCTTCGACGGGTCTCTGCCATACCCAACAAACGGCACACAGTACGAGAAGCAGCAGTACACCTATCAGTCAATGATGGCGTACACGATCCTACTGAGGAATATCACCCCGACTCAACAGCAGAACATAAGGTCTTACCGAGGTTACGGCAACTCCGCGGAGCTCGCGTACAACCACCTGAAGAGCCTGTATCAAGCAACAGACAGCGTAAGCCAAAGTCGGTTAATGGCGCAACTGACAACGGTTGAAATGAAACCAGGGGAGAAAGGAATGGCGTATATCAGTCGATGTCGCGAGTTGCGCGACAAGCTTCTTCGATGCGGAGGGTCGATCTCTGAAGACGCCTTCGTGACAGTCATCATCGGCGGCCTCGGTCCTCAATGGCGCGCCACAAAGGCCATTCTCCGAGCTCACGGAAGAATCTCCGAAGCAGCGCTCTGCGCCGAAATCCACGCCGAGCAGCAAGACATGGACCTGCAAGAAGAACGACACAAAAAGAAGACATCAGCACCGGAATTCGCGTTCCACACTCAGCGACGCTACAACAACAACAACAACCGGCAGCAACAACCGAAGCCAGTACCTCCGTTCTGCCACATCTGCAAAACTTCAGGACACCTGCGTACGCACTGCCCGAATCGTCAACAGTCAACAACTCCACAGCGGCAACTTCGACCTTCAAGCAGCAAAATCGCCTCAACGCAAGCAAATCCCACGACCCAGATTCAAGCCTCAACGACTTCAACGGGACAACCTGCACAAGGAGCAAGAAACATCGTCAGCTGCATGGCAAAGCTGAGTGACTCCTGCATCACCGAGTCACCACCACACTACTCACCGGAAGAACAACTCGACGAAACCACACCCCGCCGCGAGTCACTTCAGCCGAATCCGACATACGCCGCCATCGCCCAAAGCGAACCATCCGGAAAGGACACATGGTTCTTGGACAGTTGCTGCGGACAGCACATGTGCTCCTCGGGACGCTTCGTTCAACGAGAACACCAACTTCAACGCGAAGTTGTCATTACAGTCGCCAACAATCAGAACCTGCGAACACGACGACAAGGCGTAGTTCAACTTCAGTCAAGGGAAACAAACGTTATACTGCAGATGTCAAAAGTACTAATCGCGGAGGGACTCGGCTACAACTTACTGAGCGTCAGTCAGCTAATGGCGAAAGGGATTCACCTCGAAGCAGACAGCACCACCCAAGAATTCAAGCTGTATCACGGGAGAGGAGGACTTTACATCGGCAAGGCGGTCCTCAAGAACAACGTCTTCGTTCTTGATTTCGTTCCTGATCTTGGCACCGCCGACAGCGACGCCATCGTTAACTTCACCAACTGGACACACCCTCCAGACCTTGATCCAGACTTCAGTCCAGAAGGCTTCTGGTATTCACACACCATCCCTGAAGCAGAAAGAACAAGGGCGTTAGCAACAATTCAGACAACATCGGCAGCAGTAGAGACAACATCGGCAGCAGCAGAGACAACATCGGCAGCAGCAGAGACAACATCGGCAGTAGCAGAACCATCAACGGCAGCAGCAGGAACGTCAACACCAATTGCTGGTCCTTCAACGACACCGCTCCTCATCGACGACACACCACAGACACCCGCGCAACAACTACACCCAGCACCACAAGAAGTTCATCGTAGCGCCAACTTCACCGCCAACTTCTACTCCAACTCCGATATGTACCGACGATCACCCGGACATCGCGCCGACGAAAGCACCTGGCACGCAAGGATGGGACACCCAAGCAACACAGTATTAAACAATACGATAAGAGCAGGAGTACTCGACAAGGACTCACTCCTACTGACCGACGGACGAGAACTTCAACGAGTACGCGGAACGTGCTTCACCTGCCCTGAAGGTGACTTACCACATCGACCGTTTGCGTCTCATCACAACCCGAGCGCACCCGCGTACGCACCACTCGAGAAGGTGTATAGCGACATCCTGTACAATCGGGAACCAGGACAAGTAATATACAACTATACAATCACCTTCATCGACGCCGCCACCCGTTACGTCTGGCACCTAAACCTCCCTAGCCGCGACATGGCATTCGCAGCCTTCGTTGCCTGGCTACCAGTAGCAGAGAGAGAATCGGGCGTGAAACTGAAAAGCTTCCAGTCAGACGGAGGAGGAGAATACACCTCTCAGCGATTCAAGCAGTACCTGGCGGAAAGGGGAATCAAGCGGCTCATCTCCCTTCCCTACGCCCATCAGCAGCAAGGTGTAGCAGAAAGAATGAACAGGACCTTGCAGAACAGCATGCGCAAACTGTTACGTGGCATGCGGCTACCCAACCACCAGTGGCCTGCGGCAATGGACCACGCCGTCATGCTGCACAACTTGCTCTCGTCATCATCGCTTCCAAACAACGCATCACCGCATCTGCTATGGACAGGGAAACAGGGCAGCACAAAAATGTTACGAGTATTCGGATGCATGGTACAGTACCGACCCCCAGCAGCACGAGCGGGCCGATTTTCTCAACGAGCACAGTGGGGACTACACCTGGGAATCGAAAAGAACTACAACGCGTGGAAAATCTTCGACGTCCATTCCAAGGAAACAGTAGCAGCACGTGATGTAATTTTCTACGAACGACTCACGCTCCAGACATCCCTTGCCAACCTGCAAGAAGACCAGGATCCCACAGGTGGTTTTCGCGGTGACCGAGCCTTCGCCTCAGCAGCGGACGAAGCTGACTGGGACGAGCAGAATGTGGACAACGCATCAGAAGAAGCCGGACCTCTTCCGTTCTGCTCCGTCGACGTTCCCATGGACGAAGATAACCCTCGCGAAAGTGTCAACGCCGAAACCTTCTACTATTTCGCCGACAACGGTTACGTAACACCTGCGACAGTCAACACCAACGAAGCAGAACGAGTAGGACCCAACTTCATACCTGATCCAGAAGCGGGAGATGAAGCAGCTTATCCCGAGGACGCAAATCTTCCCCGCTACTCACAGAGTGGACTGCAAATTCTCGGACTCGTCACCGCAGTCCACGGCACCGCCATTCCTAAAGAGCCTGCGATGGTTCAACAGGCTCTGGGGGGGGAGCATAAGGAAAAATGGCGCGAAGCCATGGACAAGGAGCTGAAGGCACTGGAGGAACGCAACACGTGGAAAGTGGTTCCTATCGGCGTGGCACGGAACAAGACAGTGCTCACCGGGAAGTGGGTCTTCCGTGTGAAGACAAAGGCTGACGGCACCATTGACAAATTTAAAGCTCGCTGGGTTGTACGCGGCTTCGACCAAGAACACGGACGCGACTTCACCGAAACTTTCGCTCCGGTTAGCCGCCACACCTCACTACGCATTCTCCTCGCAATCGCCGCCATGAAGAAGAAGAAGCTGCGACAAATTGACGTCGCGAACGCGTTTCTCTACGCACCTGTTGATGCAGAAATTTTCGTCGAGCTACCGCACGGCTCCCACAGAGAACCCAACCAAGTCTGCCAGCTACTCAATGTCAAAATATGTTCACATATTTTATATAATCGTTTGCAGTTGTAGTGTAGTTATTGCATCATGTTTGGTGGTGCACCTCTTTGTGTTGCTGTTTGCCTATTTGTACTCTCATTTCTCATTAGTGAAGCCCCTCTTTTGGCTTGCTATTTCCTCTCGTCACCCTCACCTAGTTCAAACCCTAAGCTACTATGCTCCTAATCTTAACATGGTATTAAGAGCTAGGTCGTCCTAAGACCTAACCTTTTCATTCTCAATGGGCCCACCGCGTATTTCTCGGTTTGTGGCGCCCGTCGTGCCCTTAGTTGCGACTGATGTGATGGGCGCGACGGCGAGCTGTCTGCTGCTGCCCGTAACCTGCCCGTCTCCTGCCCGTCGCACTGCATCGTCGACCCTGCTGTCATGGCGACGAGCTGGGCGGCTCGGGTCGCCCCGTTGTTTCTTCGCCCTGTCACCCGCCCCGCGCTACCCGCCCCGTTACGAGCTGCCACAGCCACGCGCAGCTGCGCGAAGCTACGTACGGGCACGTGAAGCCGCGCACAGCCGCGCGCAGCCGCGTATGGCCGCGCGCAACTGCGCCGCTCCCCTGCCCCGCACGAGCTGCTCGTATGCCAGTGAAAGGGGGCGGGGGGAGTGTGAGGGGGTGGCGAGAGAGATTCTGCAATGCCAGCAGCCGCCCCTCCTCTCTCTCTCACTGCCGCTCGTGCTGCTGTGGGGGGGAGGGTAAGAGAGGGTGGCGGAAGTCAGTCAGGAAATTGCAGCTGCCACCCGCTGCTACCGTGGCACCTCCTGCTGCCGCCCCTGCCTCCACCTTCCCTTGTTTCTGTTGACTACTGCTGGGGCCTGCAGGTGCTGCCGTCGAGCCGCTGCTGTCCTGCTGCACGTTGCAGCCACAGAGCCTGCTCCTCAGGCGACCTGCCGCCCCTACACCTGCTACTTCTTCTGCTTTGGCTGAGGGCGTGCTACAGCTGTATTTGCCACTCCTGCACCGGCTACTACTGCTCTTGCCTGCTTCTGCTTCTTCCGCTGCACTCTTGGTGTACCCCATCAGGGGGCGTTTTACACTTACTCCTGCAAACAATTATGGGGGCGTGTCAAAATATGTTCACATATTTTATATAATCGTTTGCAGTTGTAGTGTAGTTATTGCATCATGTTTGGTGGTGCACCTCTTTGTGTTGCTGTTTGCCTATTTGTACTCTCATTTCTCATTAGTGAAGCCCCTCTTTTGGCTTGCTATTTCCTCTCGTCACCCTCACCTAGTTCAAACCCTAAGCTACTATGCTCCTAATCTTAACACTCAAGTCACTCTACGGCATCAAGCAGGCTCCGCGACTGTGGCAACAGTACCTGCACGCTCGCCTCATCCGCATCGGCTTCAAGCAACTACCGCACGATCAAGGCATGTACCGGCTCACAAAAAACGACGACTACATCCTACTAATCGTCTACGTGGACGATCTCCTTTACATCGGCTCAACTGACGGCATCACTACCTGGTTCGAAGGGGAGCTGCAGCGAGATCTCACGCTCACAGTTTCATCTATCGTCACTCTGTACCTCGGCCTCAACATCCGGGAAGAGGAGGACGCGATCTACCTCAGCGCCGAGAAATATGCCGACACCATCGCCAAACGCTTTACGCTCACACCGACAGCCATCTCCACGCCATACCGCTACACGGCAGGGAACGACAAAGGAAGCTTCGCTCTACTCAAGCCCGCCGGCATACAAGACTACCAGAAGAAGCTGGGATGTCTTCTCTTCGCAGCTGTCACCTGCCGCCCCGACCTCTCATACTCCGCAAGCCAGCTCGCCACCTACCTCAAGAAGCCTGAAGCAGAAGACCTGGCGGAGCTCGACCGCGCTCTCCACTACTTCGTCAGTACCTCAACGATCGGCCTAACTTACTACAAGAACACAACTACACCGACTAAATTAACCAGCTACGTCGACGCTGATCACGCTGGCGACTCCGACAACAGGCGCTCCCGCACCGGCTACATCTACCGCCTCGAACCTATCGGACCGATCTCCTGGCAATCGAGCAAGCAGGAATTAATTGCTCTCTCGTCAGCTGAAGCAGAACATATTGCACTCTGCTCAGCCACCAAGGAAGGACTCTATCTTCGCGAGCTGCTGGAAGAAGCGAAGTTAGCCGAGTTACCCAACTTTACCCTGTTCTGCGACAACCAGTCGGCAATTCGCATCGCCAACAAGAACGGCTTCGCGAACAGGACGAAACACATCGCCCTGCGATATTTCTTCGTGAAGGACGAGATCGAGAAGGGAAGGCTCGAGCTGTCATACTGTCCCACGTCCGAGATGGCAGCTGACTACCTGACCAAGAAGCTCGGAAAGCAGAAGTTCGAATACTGCATGCTGCTGACTGGACAGAGCCACGTCAGCGACACTCCAGAAGCGAAGGGGAGTGTTGGAAACAATCGGTCCTAAGCGCCTCTGTCATGTCGAAACACTAAGACACAAAAAAAACGAAGTATAACGAATCACCGGCGAGTCAACCCTCGGAGGTTGAAAGTAACTGTTGGAGGTTACGCGAAAGTCAAAGGTCAGCGACCTTTGACCTGACAAAGTACAGCGCGACAGCAAGGACAAACAACTGACTCGGTATTGAGCAGTTGCCCGAGTCGTCACTGTATCGAACCGCAACAGCAATAGTAAAACGGTTATTAACTGTATCTCTTCGTATTCCTTGTACTCTTATAAAAGCTTGTATCTCTTTGTTTTAATCAACTTACTTTGCCCTCACATACTAGCGCAAGGTGGTTCACAACTATTTAATTAACGCTTCCGCTACTACACCAACTCTACCCAGAGTTCACCCCTGCAAAGATCCTAAGGGTTTTTCAGCCCAACACTAATGTGTTATACAACAAATAAATTCCTAAGTGATACCACACAAGTTGCTACCTCACCATCCACACTGGAGGTATATGAAAGAAGCACATCAAGCAGGTGAGAAGAATGAAGAACGAGGATGAATGAACTATGAATGAGGTGAGTACATATGGAAAACCCTAATTGGGTTGTACCCCCTATGGGATACCCCACTATAGCCTACACAACAGCATAAGCTATATAATGTTCTGACACACCCCCATAGGCAAAGTGGGGGAGAACAAGGGGTCACAAGACCAGTCAAGCAAAGCAGAGCAAGCTCACGGTGGATCACAACGTCACCACACAGTCCGAGCACAACGACAAGGCCACAAGGCCAGTTCACATGCAGGAGTACACATATATATATAGAGCTAGACAAGCAAGAGCAGGTATATATATGTGACTGTACAAGTAAGGTCAAGAGGAGAGCAAGTGAGGCAAGACAGGTACAAGACCCAGCTGAGTGCAGAAGCGCTGATGGTCACAAGGCGCAAGTGCCTTGGTGAACACATCAGCAGTGTTGGCCTGAGAGGCCACGTACGCAAGTCGCAACTGACCACGCTGCTGCAGCTCACGAGCAAGAAAGTAACGGAGAGCAATGTGCTTCGTTCTGTGCTCCAAGCGCTGCTCTCGACACAAGGCCAGCATGGCCTTGTTGTCTACGTACAGCACTGGAGGAGAACGAGGCGGCTCTCCAAGGTCAGTCAGCAGGTAGGTGAGCCAGCGAAGCTCCTGTGCAGCCATGGCCCCGGCGTAGATCTCAGCCTCACAACTGGAGCCGAGAACAGAGGACGAGCGAGTAGCTCGCCACGAGACAGAGCCGGAACCAAGACTGAAGGTGTAACCCTGCGACGACCGCTGCGTAGCCTGGTCGTCAGCCCAAGAAGCGTCCGCGTGCCCAGTGAGGACCACTGGACTCCGCCCTCCAAGCACTAGTCCCATGCCCGACGTACTGCACAAGTATCGCAACACCCTCTTCGCTGCAGCCATGTGCTCTGGTCGGTGTCTCCCAGGAGCAACATAGCGTGCAAGAATGCTAAGAGGGTATGCAAGGTCAGGTCGTGTGCAGGTCATCAGGTACATGAGGCAGCCAACAAGCTCTGGATACGGGCCACTCGACTCTACTGACTCATCCGAAGGCAGAGCTGAGAGTGAGTGGCGAGTAGGCAGAGGAGTGGCCTGAGGCGAGGAGTACGTGAAGCCGAAGCGCTGAAGGACCTGCTGCACCATGTGTGACTGAGTCAGGGTAATGGTGCGGCGTGCTCTGTCCCGGGTGATCTGCAAGCCAAGGTAGTTGCGCAGTTCACCCAGGTCTGTGCACGTGTGTCTCTTCTGCAGCTCGGACTTCACGTGGGCGAGTCCAGCAGTGTCAGCTGTGGCAAAGACCAAGTCGTCGACGTACACGAGGATGTAGAACGGCGGCAGAGAGGTGTCGGTGCGTAGAAACAGCGACGGGTCGGCAGTAGAAGGAGCAAACCCAAGAGCCGCAAGCGTAGTCCTCAGTGTGTCGTGCCACTCACGTGGCGCCTGGCGGAGACCGTAGACTGGACGCCGGAGACTCCACTGGGTACCAGGAGGGAAAGACCCAGTGAAGCCAAGTGGGCGGCGCAGCCAGATCTCCTCGTGCAGGCTGCCCTGCAAGAAAGCAGTGCTGAAGTCGAGAGAGTGCAGCTCGTAGTCACGGTGAGCAGCAACGTGTAGCAGCACCCGAAGAGTGGTCATCTTCGGGGTGGGGGAGAAGGTCTGAAAGTAGTCAACTCCCTGTCGCTGACTGAAGCCACGAGCCACGTAACGTGCCTTGAAGACAGGCGGAGAACCCGGCGGCCGCTTCACCCTGAAGATCCACATGCCACTGACGATGTTCGCCCCAAGAGGGGGGACAGCGTCAACGTAGGTGCCTGTGGACTTCCAGGAAGCCATCTCTGCATCCATAGCTGCCTGCCACTGAGAGGAGTAGGGACCCTCTATCGCCTCCGCGTAAGAGCGCGGAGTCGGGATGTCAAGTGCATCCGGGTCTCCCTCAGGGGTAAGCAGTACGGACACGAGATGAGGTGAAGTAGCTGCCAGACACTGGAACTCCTCCTGCCTGTCCTCAAGGACGTCCGTGCCAAGGGCACACTCACCCCCGACTGACGGAGGACAGGCAGACCCAGACTCAGCGACAAGACTAGCAGCGTAGTCTAGGCGACAGCGAGCAGCAAAGTCGACGAGCTCAGTAACTAGGGCAGACGCAGCAGTAGACTCGAAGGAAGGGTCAGTGACGACAGTAGCAAGGAGACGCGTGACAGTAGGACTGGCAGCACGAAGAGAGTCCGACGCAGGGTCGGGAAGAGCAGGAAGAGATGACTCAGGAGGAGAAGGCAAAGGGGCACGCAGAGGAGCAGTAGACGGACGCAGAGACATCCTGTGCGTGCCAGGGACAGGAGGAGGACGCTGACGCGAACCACGACCACTAGCGCGAGCAGCACGGACAGGCGACGCAGGGCGAGACGCAGGCTCACGACGCTCAGTAAGACCTCCAGTAGGACCAGTGTAGGGAGAAGGAGCAGGCAAAGGGGAGGTAGGCTGTAGCAGTGACCGCGACGGGACAGGCTGTGGACCCTCCAAGAGAGGAGGAGGACCAGGAGAGGGCGGAAGACCAAGAACCTGCTGCAGGAGTGGAACGAAGTACGGTCGAGGCCGCGTAGCTACGCCAGAAACAGCAGGGACAGCACCAGTACCCCCAGCAGGAGCACCCGCTCCAGCAGCACCTCCAGTAGCTCCAGAACCTCGAGCAACACCAGGAGCACCCCCAGCAGGACCGCCAGTGGTAGTCTCAGCGACAACACCCTCAGCAGCACCAGCTCCAGTCGAACCCGCAGGCCCAGCAGCTCCAGTACTCCCAGTACGAGCACCTCCGGGACCCGCAACAGCAGCACCCTCAGTAGCCGACGAACCTCCAGCACCAGCAGCACGGCTCCAGCGCCGGGCAAACCACTCGCGCAGCTCCTGTGGAGAGAGTGGCTCCCGGCGAGACAAAGCACGCGTAGAAACTCGAGGCGGAGGACCTCCAGGCGCAGCACTCCCAGGTCCAGCACCCCCAGGCAAAGCACCCCCAGGCGTAGCACCCCCACACTCAGCACCCCCAGGCTCAGCACCCCCAGGCTCAGCACCCCCAGGCTCAGCACCCCCAGGCTCAGCACCCCCAGACTCAGCACCCCCAGACTCAGCACCCCCAGGCTCAGCACCCCCAGGCCCAGCACCCCCAGGCCCAGCACCCCCAGGCTCAGCACCCCCAGCAGCACCAGAGTCACCAGTGACCTCGACAGGCTCGACTGCGTCTACCTGGGACACACCTGAAGGGGCAGGACCCTGAGGGGGGAGGGGGTCTACCGGGGGGGGACCTGGTACAAGGAAGAGCGGGGGCGGGGGGGGGGACGGAGTGCGGTAGGGGAAGAGGCGGTAGTAGGGTACCGACTCGTCGAACGTGACGTCCTGAGAGGACAGAACACGGCGAGAGGTGGGGTGGTAGAACTGCCACCCAGGCGCGTCTGGGGGGAACCCCAGGAAGACGCAAGGAGCAGCACGAGGGGACAGTTTGTCCGCAGACAAGTCGCGGACAAACGCCCGAGATCCCCAGACCCGGAACGCCGACGCATCGCCCACCTTCCCGGTCCACAGCAAGGCTGGGGAGGTCTCCGGCCTGGAGACCCTGGGGTGAAGGTTGATCTGACGTGCCGCGTACCTCACCGCAAACGGCCACAGAAAATGGGGGGCAGCCGCATGCATCATAGATGTACGAGCGACGTCCATGACCATGCCAATGCGGCGCTCAGCAATCCCATTTTGCTGCGGAGAGTCCGGGAGCGTGAAGGTCTGACGGATGCCTCGTGCACGACAGTAGGCTCGCAGAAGGCCAGAGGAGAACTCTCCGCCTCTGTCCGAGTGCAGACGCAGAACAGGAAAGTCGGAGCCAAAGCTCTGCCTGAGCTGGAGACGAGCTGCGCGGATCCAGTCGATCAGCACCTCAGTGACATCACCCTTGCCGCGCAAGGGGAAGACTGCGGTGTAACGCGAGTAGTCGTCAACAACGAGCAGGAAGTAGCGCTCGTGACCCTGCCCACGGACGCGGGCTGGGCCCCACACGTCCATGTGGAGCGTCTGCAACGGGGCCTCTGTCGGAGGAAACTGGGAGGAGTGAGGGGCAGCACGCTGGCGCCCCTCGACACAGGGGACACAGGTAGGGCCAGGGCCCTGAGGAAGGGGAGGGAGGGACCGGGGGAGACCAGACACTAGAAGACGGGAGGCCATGCCTCTGAGCCGAAGCAGAGAGGGGTGACCAAGACGGTGGTGCCAGAGAAGAGTCTCGTGAGACAGGAGACGACAAGAACAGGGGGCAGACTCAGGACCAGACCTGGACGCAGCAGCAAACACCTGACCCGACGAAGCGACTCTACCAGACTCAGTAACGGGAGGAGACGCAGTGGTCAGTGTGTACAGGCTCGACCCCGGCTGACGGGTAAACGTAGCCAGGTGTCGGCCTGTGCGAGCCTCTGTACAGTGCGTCACCCGCTGACGCGCAGGAGTGAACTGGTGTACACCCGCATCCTGTAGGTCAGCACCACTCACCAGGTTCGTAGAGAACGAGGGGAGGTAGAGACCAGACAGGGTGCCAGAGGGAGCCGCCGGACACGGGAGGACTGTGGAGAAGCGAGACAGGACAGGACCCCCAGAGGGGTCAGCCAGAGACACTGCAACCGGTCGACTCAGCGGTGTGAGTGTGGTGCGGTCCCTAAAGAAGGAGCGAGACGCCCCAGAGTCAAGGGTGAAGGTGAGGGAGGCCGAAGCCGACGTAGTACCTGAGAGCGCAGACTCACCAGTACCTGAGGACGCAGACACACGAGCACCTAGGGCAGCAGCGTCGCAAGCACCTAGGGCAGCAGCCTCACCAGGACCTAGAGCAGCAGTCTCAATACCCGGATCGGGCGGGAAACACCGGTAACAGTCACCCTCATCACTAATAGACACAGCATACATGGCAGAGAGAATAGCATCAAAGTCAAGATCATAGATGGCAACACCCGCCCTGGACAGGTCACCCCAACGAGGGATCTCTGAGGCCTCCGGGAACTGGTGACGCCACGCGTCCGTCAGGCGGCCAAAGCAGCGCTGAGTGGGGTGGGGACCCCCACACTGCTCACCCGCACGGTCGCCGGTGCGCAAAACGTAGGAGCACGGACCAAAACCCCCACCTCGCTGACGCGCAGTGTACCACTCACGAAGCTGCTGAGGGGACAAGGTGTCACGACCACGCTGCTGCTGCTGGCGCGAGCCACCACCGGAGCCACTCCTCTGCGAAGACCCGCGACCAGCACCACCTCCACCCCCGCCGCCTCCTCCGCCTCCGCCGCCTCCGCTACTGCCGCCGCCTCCACCTCCGCCTCCGCCGCCGCCACCTCCGCCACCCCCGCTCCCACTGCCACCGCCGCCGACACCTCCGCCTCCACTGCCGCCACCGACTCCTCCACCCCCACCTCCACTCCCACCGCCACCCCCACTCCCCCCACTGCCGCCACCTCCACCTCCACCGCCCCCGCTCGCTCCTCCAGCGCCCTTGCCCCCCTTGCCCTTGCCAGAGCGGCGTCTCCCACTAGGGGCAGACGCCACACCGACCGACTCAAGACCAAGGAGGTCGGCCGCAGCAGCAGAGGCAACAGAGGGCAGAAGGGGGGAGGGGGAACACCCCTCAAAGATGGGGGTGCGCGGGTCACCACGAGAGGCCCCTACAGCGACTATGCTCTTCTCGGCCGCTAGGAGGGACTTCTCGAGGAGGTCAACAGTGAGAGTGGTGGGACAGACAGAGAGAAAGTGGTCCCTGACTACGCGAAGGGAGTCAGGAAGGCGAGTGACTATGTAGTAAAGAGTGATGTACATGGGGGGGGGGTTCTTGGCGCAGAAGTCAGCAGGGAGTGCAGCGCGGTAGCGAGTGTCACTAGTGCGGAGGTGCGTAATGAGGTCAGCGACTGTGGGAAAGGCAGCAAGGTCAGGAAAGAGGTACGGTAGCATGAGACGGCTCAGTGCAGCAGTGGCAGGGGAGGAGTAGCGCGCAACTACAGCGTCGTACAAGGTCTGAGCACTCTTGTACTGACTAAAGTGTGCACGCTCGGAGGTAGGGAGGTGGCGACGCACAGCAAGACGTGCAGCAGCGTCGCGCGTGGCCCACTGGGAGCGAACAGTGGCGTCGGCGTCAGCAGCAGGGGCAGTGGAGGCGCCAGAGGTGAGGTCAAAGAGAGAGAGACCATCTGCCCTATCGCACTGTAAGAACAGCTGCAGGTCATCCACCCAGACCTCAAAGTCAATGGCCCGACCCTCAGCGTCAAAGACTAGAACACTAGGGGTAGCCATGACCCTAGACGACTGGCAGCGCAAACAGTAGGGTGAGGGCAGTGCAGTGAAAGGGCGCTGTGCTCACCAGACTGGACAGGTCGGGCGGCCCGGAAGGAGGGCGGCGCGGCGGCTCGGCGGCTCGGCTGCCGGGCGGCTCGGCGGCTCGGCGGCTCCGCTGCTGGGCGGCACGGCTGCTGGGCGGCTCGGCTGCTGGGCGGCTCGGCTGTTGAGCGGCTCGGCTGCTGGGCGGCTCGGCTGCTCTGCTGTCGGGCGGCTCGGTTGTGCTGCTGAGGGGCAGCACGGCTCGGGCTGCTCGGGCGGTGCGGGCGGCTCGGGCGGCTCGGGCGGCTCAGCTCCTCAGCGGCACAGGCGGCGTGGGGACCGAGACGGCGGCGCGCGGCTGGGACGGGCGGCGCACGGGCGGCGTGGGGCCGGGACTGCGGTGCGCGGCCGGGACGGGCGGCTCACGGGCGGCGTGGGGCCGGGACGGGCGGCGCGCGGGCGTCGAGGGGCCGGGACGGGCGGCGCGCGGGCGTCGAGGGGCCGGGACGGGCGGCGCGCGGGCGTCTAGGGGTCGGGCCGGGTGGCGCGCGGGCGTCTAGGGGCCGGGACGGGCGGCGCGTGGGCGTCGAGGGGCCGGGACGGGCGGCGCGCGGGCGTCTAGGGGCCGGGACGGGCGGCGCGCGGGCGTCTAGGGGCCGGGACGGGCGGCTCACGGGCGGCGAGGGGCCGGGACGGGCGGCGCGCGGGCGTCGAGGGGCCGGGACGGGCGGCGCGCGGGCGTCGAGGGGCCGGGACGGGCGGCGCGCGGGCGTCTAGGGGCCGGGACGGGCGGCGCGCGGGCGTCTAGGGGCCGGGACGGGCGGCGCGCGGGCGTCTAGGGGCCGGGACGGGCGGCGCGCGGGCGTCTAGGGGCCGGGACGGGCGGCGCGCGGGCGTCTAGGGGCCGGGACGGGCGGCGCGCGGGCGTCTAGGGGCCGGGCCGGGTGGCGCACGGGCGTCTAGGGGCCGGGACGGGCGGCGCGCGGGCGTCTAAGGGGCCGGGACGGGCGGCGCGCGGGCGTCTAGGGGCCGTGACGGGCGGCTAAAGGGGCCACTAGGGGCCAAGAGAGAGGGGAGCGCGACTCGGGTAGGGGCAGAGTGCGCTCCGGGCAGGAAAAAAAACGGTGGGCCCTAGGAACAGTTCCCACGAGGGAACCTGCTCGATACCATGAGAAGAATGAAGAACGAGGATGAATGAACTATGAATGAGGTGAGTACATATGGAAAACCCTAATTGGGTTGTACCCCCTATGGGATACCCCACTATAGCCTACACAACAGCATAAGCTATATAATGTTCTGACAGCAGGAGGTAGCGTCAGTGTAAGGAATTTTCTCGGCATTCCTTACGGAGCCCGACTACATCGCGTACAGCAACAGCCGTTGTTCGCCCGTTACTGCTAACGGAACTTCGCCGACTTCGCGCGCACTGTTTCACCAAACCTCGCACTGCTGGCCCGGCCGTGTCGGCCTACGCTTCGGGACTAGCCCGAGCCTCACTGCCAGCATAGCACTGGCTAGCTCGCACGCACCGCGTTACCGTTTGCATGCTTCGCATATAAATGTTCGCTCATGCCTTCGCTCACATCTTTGTACTCGTTTGACACCTTAGTGCAATTCTCGCTACTTCGATTCATTGCACCCGTAACACTTGGTATTCAGAGCCCCTTTCTTTCGGACCGCGCATCTCCGCACCCCAGGAAATCAACTTTTGATTTTTCACTCGAAGGGACTTACGTACCTTAGCACCTAGGAGCCGCTGTCCTCGCGTTCTCTCGTAAACGCGTGCAGCCACGACTGCGCCTAGACTAAGACGAGCCGACGACCTTCGAAATGGCCGAACACATCGACATCACGACTCTCACGCAGGAGCATTTGAACGATCTGCTGCGACAAATCCGCGAGAGCGCCGAGGAAATTGCGACGCTGACGGCAGAACGCTCGTCCCTGCAAAACGACCTCACAAGGGCACAATCCCAAGCACCTGGCACTCCGATTGAGCCCGCACCACAGACATCACAGCACGGAAGTGTGGGGCAACCCGCGAGCGCGGCCAGTGATGGCGTCGTCCGCCCCGACGGAGACGACGACCACGGCACGACACACCCCGGAGCGACGAATGCGGCCCCAAGTCAACCTCGCGTCACGATTTCGGCACCGACCCACGATTCGGGACTGCCGTCACCGATGCCGCTGAAGCCGCAGCGTCCGCCATGCTTTGACCCGAGTCAATGGGGTGGTCCTACCGTTCAGGCGTGGTTGTTCACGATGAACGTGTTTTTCGACGCCAACTACGTCTCGGAGGATTCGGCGAAAATTCGCTACGCCGTGTCGCTGCTGCGAGGACCTGCCATGGACTGGTGGCGTGTCATCGTCACGAAGCCGAATGACTACGCGACTCTACCGACACGGGAAGGACAAACCGGACCCTGGGCGCCGTCGTACTTCGTGGAGGTGCCCCAATATCGCACGTGGGACGCATGGTGCGCAGGTCTGCGTGCTCGATTTGAGCCAATTGCGGCTTCGATCGCGGCGCGACAGAAGCTCCGCACTTGGCGCCAACTCGGTTCAGTCCAGGACTACACCAGCGGGTTTCTGGCGCTATGCGAGCAAGTGGGCTACATGCATGAGAGCGAGCGCATCGACCGCTACATCGGCGGCCTGAAGCACGACATCGCTCAAGAAATTCAGCTTCGCGGCGTCACCGATTTTCAGGAGATTCTCGCTATGGCGGAGAAGCTCGACTTCTTCCGCCGACCGAGACCGGGGTCCTACGGCAGTAGCAGCAACTGGGGACATCGGTCTCGTGGGACGAACGAGGGCGCTACGATACGTGCCGTCGCCGCGAATGCCGCTGCCGCACCGTTCAAAGGGCGCTGCTTCGCGTGTAATCGGCCGGGACACCGCAAGAGCGAATGCCCGGAAAACGCTAAGGGAAAGGGGGAAGCTGAGCAGCAGAAACAGACCAAGCAGCAGGGAAACGCTGGGAGTCAGTAGCAGACGGGCCCTCTACTGACAGGTCACGCCGCTCGCCCGACCCAACCGACCCTCACCGAGTGATTGTGCCGGTTCACGTAATCGACCACACCCGGCCGAATAAGGAGGGTACTACGGTAGACAGCCCTATACTGCTTAGTGGGAAAATCGGGACGGACTTAGTTAAAATCTTCGTAGACGGGGGAGCCAGCCACAGCCTCATCAACACTGCTACAGCACGAAAACTGCGACTGCCACTGGACAGATCTTTACCTGAGATCGACGCACGACTGGTAGACGGCACGCCGCTGGCAATACGGGAACGCGTAGACCGGGTTCGGATTCGATGCAGGGGTAACTTCACATTTAGCCAAGAAATGCTCGCAACGACCCTCGACGGAACCGATATTTTACTCGGGCGTGATTGGTTGCGACGACACAATCCGCGAATCGACTGGACGACGGGTGACTGCACCGTGCGAGTGAACGGTAACCACATCGCCCTACCTCGCTGGGGCTCGCCTGAGTCTTCGTCGGTGCGTGTCAACGCGATCACGATGAAACGCGCCGTAGCGGCGGGAGCTAACGTGTACGCGGTCGACATTCGGGAAGCCGAGGCAGCAGACAAGGGAGGGGATTTGCAGAAACTGCTGACCGACGTACCGAGTGACCTGGCAGCACTGTTGAAGCAGTACAGCGACATTTTCCCGGACGACTTACCGACGGGACTGCCACCTCAGCGACCGCACGATCACAGAATAGAATTGGAACCGGGGGCACAGCCAACAGTACAGCGACAGTTCCGACTGACTCAGCCCGAACTGGACGAACTGAGGAAGCAGCTCGATTACCTGCTCGAGAAGGAGTTCATTCGCCCTAGTTCGTCGCCTTTCGCAGCACCGATACTGTTTACACCGAAAAAAGACGGGGGATTTCGCATGTGCATCGATTACAGAGCACTGAACAGGGTTACCATCAAATCCCGTTACCCCATCCCACGAGCCGACGAACTGATCGACCAACTGCGCACAGCCCGGGTTTTCTCGAAAATCGACCTCCGGGGGGGTTACCATCAGATTCGTGTCAATCCGCCCGACTGCCCTAAAACCGCATTCCGAACACGCTACGGATCCTTCGAATACACCGTCATGCCCTTCGGACTGACCAACGCCCCCGCCACTTTCCAAATGACCATGAACGAAGCTTTCCGCCCACTCTTAGATAAGTGTGTCATAGTATACCTGGACGACATACTGATTTACAGCCCTGACAGAGCACAGCACTTACAGGACATCGAAGCAGTTTTTAAAATACTGAGTGAGAACCGCCTACTGACAAAAGCGTCTAAGTGTGAATTTTTACAGGACCGTCTGGAGTTTTTAGGACACGTTATTTCAGCCGCAGGAGTGGAAATAGACCCGAAGAAAATTGCGACGATTCAAGCTTGGCACGCGCCGACCAACTTGACAGAGTTGCAGAGTTTTCTGGGGTTCGTCAACTACGTGCGCCGGTTCGTCCCCGACATGGCAAAGCTGACTGCCCCGTTGACTGACCTGCTGAGGAAGGGGGTTGAGTACACATGGGGGGAGAAAGAGCAAGCTGCCTTCTCGGCCCTCAAAAATATTTCGTGCTCACCGCCCGTGCTTCACATCGCGGATCCACACCGTCCGTTCGAGCTCGTCACTGACGCAAGTGACATCGCTGTGGGAGCAGTACTGTTGCAGGATTTCGGGAACGGCCTCCAGCCAATCGCGTACGAGTCCCGTAAACTGCACCCGCCCGAACGCAACTACCCGATACACAACCGCGAAATGTTGGCGATCGTGCACGCGCTCAAGGTTTGGCGGTGTTACCTGACTGGCGCCGACGTGACAGTACGGACAGACCACCGATCACTACAGTACTTACGCGCCCAACCAAATCTCAATCCGCGACAAATTCGCTGGCTGGACGACCTCGAGTCCAACTTCCACTACACGGTTACGTACAAGAAAGGCGCATCCAACATCGCCGACGCACTCACCCGCCCTACCGCCCAACTCCACGCCATCCTACTCGCCCAGACCAACCCGCTGTTAACAGGCCTATTCACCCACGGATACCGCACCGACCCATTTTTCACGACTGGAAACTCACAGCAACTGGCAGAAGCTAAAGGAGTTTATTACGTAAAAACATGCACCAACCGCATCTGGGTACCTGCGTACTCACTACTGAGGGAGCTGCTACTGCAGGAGGCACACGACGGAATTACCTCGGGACACTTTGGGGTGGAAAAAACGCGACAGCAACTGCAGCGGTATTATTACTGGCCGGAGCTGTTGACCGACGTACAGCAGCACGTGGGCACGTGCCCCACGTGTCAGGTGATGAAGAGCTCGAGGAAGCGGAAGGCGGGTCAATTGCAGCCGATACCACCGCCCGAGCGCGCCTGGCAGCAGGTTACCATGGACTTCGTCACAGGGTTACCTTCGAACCCTGGGGGTAACGACGCGGTGATGGTCGTCGTTGACAGGCTGACGAAGATGGCACACTTCGCTGCGTGCAAAAAGTCGATCTCAGCCGAGGAGACCGCTCGTCTGTTCATCGCAGCCGTTGTTCGCCTGCACGGGATACCAGCAGCGATTATCAGCGACAGGGACACGAAGTTTACCAGCAACTTCTGGAAAAACCTCTGGGAGCAGTTCGGGACCAGGCTACAGTTCAGTTCGTCGTACCACCCCGAGACCGACGGCCAAACGGAGCGGACGAATCAGACGATGGAGCAGTTGATTCGTGCCACGTGCGACGACCCCACGACTTGGGAACAGCAGCTGCCGCTGATCGAGTTCGCGTACAACAACGCCACGTCAGCGACGACGCAGCAGTCCCCCTTCTACCTGAACTACGGGCAAGGCAAAATCCTACAGTGCCCATGACGCGGCCCATTCCAAATCAGCCACATGATCACGCCAGTAACCGCGCACCTACTGTTACCGACCGACTGGTACATCAGCCCTTCGTTCCACGTCAGCTTGCTTCGCCCATACATCCCAACCACAAGCCAATTGCCTCGCCACCGCCCGCCATCCATGACTCGCCCTGCATCGGAGCTGATCATCGAGCCCGAAAAAATCCTGAGCCATCGGATTCGACACCCCACGGGAATCAGGAGGATTGAATTCCTCGTTCGCTGGAAGGACCGCACGCCAACTGAGGATAGCTGGGTGCCCCTGGCCAACATTGAAAACCACCCTGCCCTGCAAGTGTACCTGAGGAGCCGGGGATTCCGCGACATACACGCACTCGCGTAGCGGAGGGGGCTTCTTGAGGGGGAGGGGGGTAGTGTAAGGAATTTTCTCGGCATTTCTTACGGAGCCCGACTACATTGCGTACAGCAACAGCCGTTGTTTGCCCGTTACTGCTAACGGAACTTCGCCGACTTCGCGCGCACTGTTTCACCAAACCTCGCACTGCTGGCCCGGCCGTGTCGGCCTACGCTTCGGGACTAGCCCGAGCCTCGCTGCCAACATAGCACTGGCTAGCTCGCACGCACCGCGTTACCGTTTGCATGCTTCGCATATAAATGTTCGCTCATGCCTTCGCTCACATCTTTGTACTCGTTTGACACCTTAGTGCAATTCTCGCTACTTCGATTCATTGCACCCGTAACAGTCAGTATACCTACTCTACTAGGTGCACCATGTGCACGCCACTCCACACCACACCACGCATCAAGGGCGCACGCCCCACACACATCTAATCTAAGCTAGCATGGGCCTCCTCGCCACGCTCACACACAAAAGAATGCGCAGGCCATGCCTGGCTACTGCCGTTGGGAGCTGCCTGCTCCTGTGCTGTGCGTGCACAAGCCTGCTGCTCAGGCATGCATGCAACTCCGAGTGCAACCCGGAGTCCAACCCGTGCACCACCCCTCTCAGTCAAACAGTATCGTCAACCTCAACCGTCCCTCTCCCCAGCACAACTTGCACGCTCAGCACCTGCTACATCTGCTACAGCCGCTGCAGGTGCTACAGCGCTGCTACAGCCGGTTCAGATCCTGCTGCAGCCTCTACAGCTCTTGCTACAGCTGCCACAGCTCCTGCTGCACCTACAACAGCCCCTGCTGCAGCCAAGGTCCTGCTACAGCCTGCAAAGGTTCTGCTGTGGCACGGCTACAGCCCCTGCTGCAACTGCACGTGTTGAAAGTGAGAGTGGTGGTATGCAGAGCGGGCGAGAGGCGAGAACACACTGGGCGAGTGCTGGCAGGGGGACGCGGGGGACATGTTGAGCGCGTGCGTGGAGATGGGGGGGAGCGGACCAGACCCAGTGGGCGGAGTGAGCTGCCCGTACTGTCCTGCCTTCCACGCCCTCTGCTGCTGCTGCTGCTGCTGCGGCTGCAGCGGCGGCAACTGTGGCTCAGGGGCGGCGTATCTACTACTGGGAATACCCGAGCGCCTGCGGGTTAATCCGCCGCCGCCGCCGCCGCCGCTGCTGCTCCTTTCCATTCTCCCCTCCTCCTCCTCGCACTCCCAGATTGCCCCCGGACTGTTTTCCCCGCTTCCCCAGTCTCCGCTTCCGCCTCCGCTGTTCCCCCGGGCCACCCGCGAGCCCGGCTGCGCACGTAGCGCCACGTCACCGCTCTCTAGACCCGCGAAATCCGGGAAGCTCATCGACTTGCCCATGCTGGCGCCCAGCGCGACCCGCACGTCCCCCGCGCACAGCAAGCGCGGGGGAACCGCAGGCGTGGGGGCGACGTCTTGCGCTTGGAAGTTAGGGGGAAGGCGGCGAAACGTTTGCGGGGGAGCGATGGAGGAGGGGGAGAGGGCGAGGGAAGACATGTCAATTGCGAGCGAAGCGCGCCGAGTCAGCCGGGGAGGTCCGGATGGGCTGGCGGGCTGGCTGGAATCAACGGCGGGGAACGTTCGCGATAGGTAACCCGACGAGGAAGCCCCTGTCGACGCAGCATTTGACAGAGCGGCGCGCTGCCAGTGCTGTCGCGGAGCCGCGTCCGCAGCGAAGCGCGAATTGCCGTCCCACTGCGTTTGGTATGACTGCGGGTGCGAGTGAGATTTCGATGACCAGTGCGACTGCGACGGCGATTGCGTCTCAGGTTGCCATTCCATACTACCGTGCCTCGCGTGAAAACAGCGACGCTGATGCGGATGATCCGGCGATTCGAGTTCGTCGGGGTGCTCAGCAGGGGGCTCTAGGTAGGAATAACGCGCAACGGCCGCCTCGACGGACCCGGGCTCAGCAAGGTTCTGCGCCGACGCGCTTCGTCGCATACCCAGGCGTGATGCCGGAGGTCGCTTCGGAGCCGGCGCAAACGGAGCCGGCGCAGGCGCCGCCGGCGGCGGTGGAACGGGCACGTTCTCCAGATCTTTGGCTGAGAAGCTGCGACGGATCCCGCCGCGGCCGTCGTTGCGCACGTCGAGGCTGTAGCGCGGCGCGGAGTTGGCGCGAGACGGCAAAGATGGGCGGGCGGCTGTTGATGAATGGAGAGAGATGCTGGCGCGGCGCAACTGCGACGGACCATGGCGAGGGGGAGAGAGGAAGCACGGATACAGCGTCAGAGGGCGATTCATGATCCAAAACAACGGATGGATAACGACGCGCCCAACGGTAGCTCCGCAAAAGGATGGCGGTAATACCAATGCTCATGCAACGAAAGGCGAGGCAATGTTGATGACCTTCACTCCGCATTCCGCAGAAGCCAAGGTCGCAAGGCTCACCTCTTTCGCCGTCCACGATGCGTCGCTCGCGGGCGACCGTTGATCCGGCGAGCTCTTGTCATAGTCACCATAATCGCGGGTATACTCGGCCAATCCGCCGGTCGTATCGAGCCGCGGCGGGGGCACGGCGGTGCCTGGATCGGTCTCCGAGGGCGCGTGGAGGAAGTAAGAGTTGCCGGGCCGCAGGAGCTTCTCGGGCGGGAGATGCAGGCGCGCGGAGTTGTGCGATCCGACCATGAAGCCCGGATAGTCCTTCATCACGCGCGCCACGCGCACCGCGTCCGCGTATATGCGCATGCCGCCGTCGGGCAGCATGAGCAGCACGGTCTGCCCGCGCTTGAACAGCTTCAGCGCCATGGCCGGCATTTTGGGGACCTACACGGGGTGACCGGACCGCGCTTGGGAAAGCGATGGACAAGCTAACGGTTCGAACTAGGACTGCTGAGCTAAGTGTGCCTCGAAGGACCTCAACCAGGAGGGGGACCTGGGAAATACGAAAAGCGGGAAATGAGGGAGAGTGGAGAAGTGATAACGTTTCAGGAGGCAACAGAAATACGAGAGTGGAGAGAGGCGTGGTGATTTACAGCTGGAAGGTGGTCCACCGACACACGCCACGTGGTCCTCTGAGTCGTGTCGCTCGAAGAGCATCTTAGAACGGGAAGTGAGGCAATGGATAGCTTAGTGTGAGATGCTGCGGGGTGTGTTGCCAAAAAAATCAGGCAGCAAATCGTCCCAGCTGGGATGATGGGCATCGCTGAAATCACTCTAACGAATTGAATGTCGCGTAGAGAATCGTTCTGCAAATGCGAGCGTACCGAACAGTGCACTAGTACGATAAACGACACGACACTAGTGCGCCTGAAAGCTGCCTGTCGCAATTTCCTACGATTCTGGAATGGTTCAGAGCCCTCTCAGCCACTCGTTTGTTTCTGGGTCGCGGCAGCGGCGCGAGAGACTAGAGCTCCCCTGGTTTGGACGAAGACAAGTCTCGCCACTGCCCGGTAGGGCCAATCATCGAAAAGCAGTCAAGTTGTTCAGCCAACAGCCCGTCAGTGCTTCGATTCAAGGCCACATGCGTGGGACTCGTTTTGTAACACCAGCAAGGGACAGGGATTGCCCTTGTCACCAAACCGAAACCCGGTCCCTGCTTTGACATCGTTGAAGTGTGACCACACATTGAGGTTTCGTCCCAACCCAACGTCTCTCACTGCAATCAAGGGGCACACTTCTGCAGTGCGCGCATGCGTCACCGCTGCCAAACAACTGTGCGCTGAACGTGTCCACACTGGAACTTGCCTTTCTTCTGGAATCAACAGAATTGATGAGTCAAATAATCCCCAAAATTCCACAACCGTGATAAGCGAAGCAACAGCTCCTGTTACAAGACAACTGTATACTACAAAACGTATACAAGACAACTTTAGGAAAACAAGCCCGGTAGTGATTTTTTTTCTTTCCTTAAAACGGTTGATTCGAAGTACATCTTCCTTATTCTGTGTCTTTCCATAATAAATAAAAATGGTGATTCTTCACTTAATATGAGTGAAGTGAACTCTAGGGCTACACATTACAGAGAGGTGGAGGAAGTATACATATCATATTTACTTCTCTAATACCATATCGAAGCGTCACTTCTCTAATATACAGCAACGTGCACTGCACATATCGAGGTGTCACTTATCCCAACACCTGTCATGTCAGATCGATCAGACCAATCCCCTCCACCCCCAACCGCACAATGCCACGTTCCAAGTCGGCCACACCGGAGATGGCAAGTATTTTTCTCTTCACTCCTTAGCGCGGTCCGTCGGTTCGCTTTGCAGCAGCTGAATGTTAGAGTTACGTATGGCGGCGGAAGATACATGTCCCGTGCCAGGCGCCGCGTCCAACGGCGCAGCATCCGCGCCCCCATCAGCATGTCCAGACACTTTAGGGGAGCCAGCTGGCGCTCGTGCGCCGTATGATTGCGGCGTACGCCTAAGCGCGCCGAGCAGCTTGGCGGCGCAGCAGGGCGGGCGCGAGGCGGGGGGAAACGAGGAGGCGGTGACGGCGGGGTCGGTGCACCGTGCCATCGTGCGACACGCGCACTGCTCGCTCGCGTGCGGCGATCGCGACAACCTGTCGCCGGGCGACGTTTACCGCGCGGCTGCGATGAGCGTGCGAGACCACCTGATCGCGCGGATGGATGCGACGGAACGCGCTTACGACGACGCGGTGAGGCGCGCAAATCCGAGCGCATTGAGGGTTGGAGACTGAATTCGGATGAAAGATGACTAGTAGGTCGGTTGAGATGGTGGCACAAAGGAGAGAAAGCTTCGTCGTACGTGGATTTCATTAGAGAATGCGTTTGGACGGTGGCTGTGAAATGTTCCTCTTTCCCTTCCCCTCCCGCCCTCTCTCGCCCTCTCTCCGTGCGTGTGCGTGTGCGTGTGCGTGTGCGTGTGAGCGTGCGCGTGCGCGTGCGCGGCGAGCAGGGGTGCAAGCGGGTGTACTATCTATCAATGGAGTACCTTATAGGGCGGATGCTGCAGCTGGCAGTCACATGCCTCGGCCTCGATGTAAGCCCGCTGCACTCTCGCCCTCGCTCTCCCTTGATCCGTCCTCGTTTCGAACCGTCAACACATGCCCCACTCACGCGCCCTTCCACACACGTGCAACTTCTCCACCGCACCCTGTTACCGCCTCACTCCCGCTGCTCCCCGTGCAGCAACCCCCTCATCTCCACCCCCCCCCCCCCCCCCCACCACCTTCTCCTTGCCCCCCCACTTCCCACCCCACTTCTCGCACCCACCTGCTCCCTCCTCTTCTCTTTCTTCCCCCTCAACAGGAGCAGTACAGCAGCTGTGCGTGTCGATGGAGGAAGCAGTGGAGGAGGAGCGCGCCCCTCCCCACCCCCTTTTCTCCCATCCCACCCCACCTCCCCCACACAACAGGAGCAGTACAGCGCAGCGCTGCAGCAGCTGGGGGTGAGCATGGAGGAGGCGGCAGAGGAGGAGCGCGACCCGGCGCTGGGCAATGGCGGGCTGGGCCGCCTTGCTGCATGCTTCCTCGACTCCCTCACCACTCTGAACCTCCCCGCCTGGGGGTAAGCTCCGCTGCTGCTGCTGCTGCTGCTGGAGTACTGGGCTGAATGTGCATGCTTGGCGATCAGTGCTGCCACCACCCTCCCTGCCACCATGTGGCATGTGCTCCCACTCGCTCCTGCCCTTCGCCTGCTCCACCCCACCCACGCAGCTACGGAGTGCGGTGCCGCTACGGCATGTTTAAGCAGCGCGTGACATTGACAGGCCATACATTCCCACTCCCTCCTCTCTTGCTGCCTGCCCTTCCCCTGCCCTCCCCCCAAGCAGCTACGGAGTGAGGTACTGCTTCGGCATGTTAGAGCAGCGCATGACACAGACGGGCCATATAATCCCACTTCCTCCTTTCTTTCTACTTGCCCCCTTCCTCCCAACCCCCTTTCCCCAAGCAGCTACGGGGTGCGGTACCGCTACGGCATGTTTGAGCAGCGGGTGGCGGCGCTGAGGCAGCAGGAGGCGCCGGACGCGTGGCTGCACCCGTGGGGGTGCCCCTGGGAGATCCCGCGCCCCCACGTGCGCCACGCCGTGCGCTTCTTTGGCCACGTGGCGGTGCGTGTGGAGGGCACGCGCACGCGGTACCGGTGGGAGGGCGGCGAGCAGGTGGAGGCGGTGGCGAGCGACATCCCCGTGCCGGGCTTTAAGTCCGCCTCCGTCAACCGCCTCCGCCTCTGGCGCTGGTGAGCGAGGGGATGGGGAGAAGAGGAAGGGGGCAGGGGGAGGAGAGGTAGAGGGAGGGTGGGAGGGAAGGGAGGAGTGAAGTTGGGACGGGGGCTCTGTGGAGCAGAGTGTGCTGCGCTGTGCTGCCGTGCTCCGTACCGTGCTGTGCTGTGCTGTGCTGTGCGGTGCGGTGCACTCCTTGGTTGGTGCCATGTATGTGAACGAGTCCCAATGTATGTGAACGAGTCCCCATGTATGTGAACGAGTCCCCATGTATGTGAACGAGTCCCCATGTATGTGAACGAGTCCCCATGTATGTGAACGAGTCCCCATGTATGTGAACGAGTCCCCATGCATGCTTCCCCCTTCTCTTGACAATCCCTGCCTGTCCCACCAGTGAGCCGCTCTCGGGCGGCTTCGACTTGTCCTTATTCAACGCGGGGCGGCACGTGGAGGCGGTGGGCGGGGCGGCGAGGGCGGAGGCGATCAGTGCGGTGCTGTACCCCGAGGACAGCAGCGAGGCGGGCCGCCAGCTGCGCCTGCAACAGGAATACTTCTTCGTCTCCGCCACACTGCAGGTGGGTTCTTTAGAAGGTGGGGGGGGGGGGGGGGGTGGGTGGAGAGGGCGCGGTCGTTACTTGTGCTGTGCTGCAGGTGCATTCTGAGGCATGTGAAAAGTGGTCTGAGAGCAGGCAGCTGAGTGGGCCCCAATTAGGTGCCATGACTTTACGTGGCAGCAACTATGTTTTTTAGGTAAAAATATGAGTGTAAAAGGTGCTTGCTTGTAGACCTTGTGAAGAAAAGTTTGATGGTAACCGGTTTCGGCATATAGCCTTCTTCAGACCACAAGGAAAAAATGAGCAAGCAAACTACGCTAAATACCAACCCCTAGGGCTCCATCGCGTGGCATTCCAACGCGGGGCCTGGGTGGTGGGGGGACGTATAGACAACAGTACAGTACAAACATGCACAAGTAATCTAACTCTTATGAGCGGAAATAAGAAAATTCCCTACTCTATGCGGTAACCTCCAAGCAATAATAGCTCTCCGTGAAGAAAACACACCGTGTGACATTATACTGAGGTGACTTTTGAGTCGACTCAAAAGTGGTCTGAGAGCAGGCAGCTGCGGCTGCAGCAGGAGTATTTGTTCGTGTCCACCACGCTGCAGGTGGGTGGGAAGGGGTTGAATGGGGGCCTGCCATGGGGTCCGCGTGTGGGTGCGATCTGAGAGGTCTGAAGAAACGCCTCATATGGTCCTCCACTCTCTTCTTCCTCCTCCCCTCACCTCCGCATCAGGACATAATATCACGGCACGTGACATCAGGCCGCCCGGTGTCATCACTCCCAGAGGCAGCAGCGGTGCAGCTGAACGACACACACCCAGCTCTAGCAGTGCCAGAGGCCATGCGTCTACTGCTGGACGAGCACGGGCTGGAGTGGGGCGATGCCTGGCGGGCCACCGTGGCGCTGCTGGCCTTCACCAACCACACCGTGCTGCCCGAAGCGCTGGAGCGCTGGCCGGTTCCTCTGCTGCAGACAGTGCTGCCGCGGGTGATGGATCTGATCTTCGAAATCAACCACTGGCACCTCCAGGTGAGTGTGCACCCAGCAGTCAGCTCTATGGCATCTCGAGTCCACTGCAGTCCACCATGTGACCTTGTGAGGGGCCAGCGCAATCGTGCCACAGCACAGCAATAGCCATGCAGGCAGCTCAAGAAACAGGCGCCCTCTCATGGGGCAGTGTGTTCTTGGGTTGGCTCCTTACATTACTCTCTGCGCCTGTGCGGGTGGTCTTGCGTGCTTCACGAGGTGCAGGCACGATGCTCAAGTCTAGGCGTTTCAAAAGTCCTAACCGTACTCCTGGATTTGACCTGGTGTGTGCCCGTGTCCTCTGTGCGTGTGTCTTCCTGTGCTTGTTGCTCAGGAGGTGGAGGCGAGGTGCATGGGGGAGGGGCAACGCATGGCACGGCTGTCGATCATAGAGGAGAGTCACCCCAAGATGGTGCGCATGGCCGTGCTGGCAGCCGTTGGATCGCACGCCATCAACGGCGTAGCAGAACTGCACTCCACGCTGCTGCGCACGCAGCTGTTTCCAGACTTTGTTGACCTCTTCCCCACCCGCTTCCACAACAAGACAAACGGCGTCACCCCGCGCCGCTGGCTGCTGCTCGCCAATCCGCGGCTCTCACAGGCACGTGAAGAGGGGAGGGCAAGGGGCGTCTGGGGGAGGTCAAGGGGCATCTGGGGTTGGGTGGGATGTGTGTGGGGAGTGGGGAAAAGAAGTGAAGTTTTCCATTTCTTTCTTTTTAGACAAATCAGTCCTGTGACTTCCTCCCCCAAACCTGCTTTCCACCTTCTCCTAGCCTATCAGCCTAATAACCTAATAGCCTAACAGCCTAATAGCCTAACAGCCTAACAGCCTAACAGCCTAACAGCCTAATAGCCTAATAGCCTAACAGCCTGACAGCCTAACAGCCTAACAGCCTAACAGCCTAACAGCCTAACAGCCTAATAGCCTAACAGCCTGATACCTTAACAGCGTAACAGCCTAACAGCCTGATAGCCTGATAGCCTAACAGCCTAACAGCCTAACATCCTAACAGTCTAACAGCCCAACAGCCCAACAGCCTAATAGCCTAACAGCTTAACGGCCTAAATGCCTAATAGCCTAACAGCCTAACAGCCTAATAGCCTAACAGCCTAGTAGCCTAATAGCCTAACAACCTAACAGCCTAACAGCCTAACAGCCTAATAGCCTAACAGCTTCACAGCCTAGTAGCCTAATAGCCTAATAGCCTAACAGCCTAATAGCCTAATAGCCTAATAGTTTAACAGCCTAATAGCCCAACAGCCTAACAGCCTAATAGCCTAATAGTTTAACAGCCTAATAGCCCAACAGCCTAACAACCTAATAGCCTAATAGTTTAACAGCCTAATAGCCCAATAGCCTAACAGCCTAACATCCTAACAGCCTAACAGCCAAACAGCCTAACAGCCTAACAGCCTAACAGCTAAACAACTTAACAGCCTAACAGCCTAACAGCCTAATAGCCTAATAACCTAATAGCCTAATTGCCTAACAGCCTAACAGCCTAATAGCTCAATAGCATAACAGCCTAACAGCCTAACATCCTAACAGCCTAAAAGCCTAACAGCCAAACAGCCTAACAGCCTAACAGCCTAACAGCTTAACAGCCTAACAGCTTAACAACTTAACAGCCTAACAGCCTAACAGCCTAATAGCCTAATAGCCTAATAGCCTAACAGCCTAACAGCCTAACAGCCTAATAGCCTAACAGCCTAACAGCCTAATAGCCTAATAGCTTATCAGCCTAACAGCCTAACCTAATAGCCTAATAGCCTACCAGCCTAATAGCTTAATAGCCTAATAGCCTAACAGCCTAATAGCCTTACAGCCTAAGTGCCTAACAGCCTAACAGCCTAACATTTTAACAGCCTAATAGCCTAACAGCCTAATAGCCTAACAACCTAACAGCCTAATAGCTCAATAGCCTAACAGCCTAATAACCTTATAGCCTAATAGCCTAATAGCCTAGTAGCCTAACAGCCTAACAGCCTAATAGCTTAATAGCCTAACAGCCTGACAGCCTAATAGCCTAATAGTTTAACAGCCTAATAGTTTAACAGCCTAACAACCTAACAGCATAACATCCTAACAGCCTAACAACCTAATAGCCTAACAGCCTAACAACCTAACATCCCAACAGCCTAATAGCCTAATAGCCTAACAGCCTAATAGTCAAATAGCCTAACAGCCTCATAGCCTAATAGCCTAACAGCCTCATAGCCTAACAGCCTAATAGCCTAATAGCCTAACAGCCTAACAGCCTAGTGGCCTAATAGCCTAACAGCCTAATAGCTTCATAGCCGAACAGCCTAATAGCCTTATAGCCTAACAGCCTAATAGCCTTATAGCCTAATAGCCTAACAGCCTAATAGCCCAATAGCCTAACAGCCTAACAGCCTAATAGCCTAATAGTTTAACAGCCTAATAGCCCAACAGCCCAACAGTCTAATAGCCTAACAGCCTAATAGCCTAATAGCCTAACAACCTAACAGATTAACAGCCTAACAGCCTAACAACCCCTAATAGCCTAACAGCCTAACAGCCCAACAGCCTAATAGCCTAGTAGCCTAATAGCCTAACAACCTAATAGCCTAACAGCCTAATAGCCTAATAGCCTAACAGCCCAACAGCCTAATAGCCTAATAGTTAAACAGCCTAATATCCTAATAGCCTAACAGCCTAATAGCCTAATAGTAGTTTAACAGCCTAAGAACCTAATAGCCCAACAGCCTAACAGCCTAACAGCCTAACAGCCTAACAGCCTAACAGCCTAACAGCCTAATAGCCTAACAGCCTAAGAGCCTAACAGCCTAACAGCCTAACAGATCACCAAGTGGCTGGGATCAATCTGCCTCTCATCCAGAGCGTGAGGGCACATGCCAGCTCGCGCACCTACACTCCCATCACCCCTATTTCCCCCTGCGCTCTCTCTCATCCAGGGCCTGCAAGCGCACGCCAGCTTGCCTGCCCACACTTTTCTTTCCCCGTCCCAACCCCCGCTCCTCTCCCCTTGATGCAGGTGATCACCAAGTGGCTGGGCTCAGACGAGTGGGTGCGGGACCTCTCCCTCATCCAGGGGCTGCGGGCACACGCTAACTCGCCCGCGCTGCATGCTGACTGGACCGCTGCCAAGGTGGCCAACAAGGAGCGGCTCGCGCTGTATATTCGCAAGACGTGTGGCGTGCAGGTGGGAGAGGGAGCGAGGGATGGGGAGGGAGAGAGGGATGGGGAGGGAGAGAGGGATAGGGAGGGAGAGAGGGATGGGGAGGGAGAGAGGGATGGGGAGGGAGAGAGGGATGGGGAGGGAGAGAGGGATGGGGAGGGAGAGAGGGATGGGGAGGGAGAGAGGGATGGGGAGGGAGAGAGGGATGGGGAGGGAGAGAGGGATGGGGAGGGAGAGAGGGATGGGGAGGGAGAGAGGGATGGGGAGGGAGAGAGGGATGGGGAGGGAGAGAGGGATGGGGAGGGAGAGAGGGATGGGGAGGGAGAGAGGGATGGGGAGGGAGAGAAGAGGGATGGGGGAATGCAGGCAAACTATTACCATGTGTTGGGGTGTGTGACAGGTGGACAGCAATGACTGTTTGACACACATGCACGTTTGACACACATGCACGTTTGACACACATGCACGTTTGACACACATGCACGTTGCGTCTCTGCCCTGCTCCCATCATCCCCGCACTGGCTCCCTGCACATAAGAAAAGCTAATACTGGCTCCACACCCCCCCCGGCATTTCTTCTTTTTCGTACCCCTAACATTTCCCTTCTCTCCCACACCAATGGGTGGCAGGTGGAGAGTGCTGCGCTGTTTGACTGCCATGCGAAGCGCATCCACGAGTACAAGCGGCAGCTGCTCAACATCCTGGCGGTCATCCACCGCTACAACAGCATCAAGGTATGTAGCCCACTGGACCAGCACCGCTACAACAGCATCAAGGTGTGTAGCCCACTGGACCAGCACCGCTACAACAGCATCAAGGTGTGTAGCCCACTGGACCAGCACCGCTACAACAGCATCAAGGTGTGTAGCCCACTGGACCAGCACCGCTACAACAGCATAAAGGTGCATTCACCGCTACAACAGCATCAAGGTGCATTCACCGCTGCAACAGCATCAAGGTGCATTCACCGCTACAACAGCATCAAGGTGCATTCGCCGCTACAACAGCATCAAGGTGCATTCACCGCTACAACAGCATCAAGGTGCATTCGCCGCTACAACAGCATCAAGGTGCATTCACCGCTGCAACAGCATCAAGGTGCATTCACCGCTACAACAACATCAAGGTGCATTCACCGCTACAACAGCATCAAGGTGCATTCACCGCTACAACAGCATCAATGTGCATTCACCGCTGCAACATCATCAAGGTGCATTCACCGCTGCAACAGCATCAAGGTGCATTCACCACTACAACAGCATCAAGGTGCATTCACCGCTACAACAGCATCAAGGTGCATTCACCGCTGCAACAGCATCAAGGTGCATTTACCGCTACAACAGCATCAAGGTGCATTCACCGCTACAACAGCATCAAGGTGCATTCACCGCTACAACAGCATCAAGGTGCATTCACCGCTGCAACAGCATCAAGGTGCATTCACCTCTACAACAGCATCAAGGTGCATTCACCGCTACAACAGCATCAAGGTGCATTCACCGCTGCAACAGCATCAAGGTGCATTCACCGCTGCAACAGCATCAAGGTGAATTCACCGCTGCAACAGCATCAAGGTGCATTCACCGCTACAACAGCATCAAGGTGCATTCACCGCTACAACAGCATCAAGGTGCATTCACCGCTGCAACAGCATCAAGGTGCATTCACCGCTACAACAGCATCAAGGTGCATTCACCGCTACAGCAGCATCAAGGTGCATTCACCGCTGCAACAGCATCAAGGTGCATTCACCGCTGCAACAGCATCAAGGTGCATTCACCGCTACAACAGCATCAAGGTGCATTCACCGCTACAACAGCATCAAGGTGCATTCACCGCTACAACAGCATCAAGGTGCATTCACTGCTACAACAGCATCAAGGTGCATTCACCGCTACAACAGCATCAAGGTGCATTCGCCGCTACAACAGCATCAAGGTGCATTCACCGCTACAACAGCATCAAGGTGCATTCACCGCTACAACAGCATCAAGGTGCATTCACCGCTACAACAGCATCAAGGTGCATTCGCTGCTACAACAGCATCAAGGTGCATTCACCGCTACAACAGCATCAAGGTGCATTCACCGCTACAACAGCATCAAGGTGCATTCGCCGCTACAACAGCGTCAAGGTGCATTCACCGCTGCAACAGCATCAAGGTGCATTCACCGCTACAACAGCATCAAGGTGCATTCACCGCTACAACAGCACCACTACAATTGTCCTGCATGAACCATGTTCCGTGCATGTGTCTGCATGTGCCATGTGCCCTGCACGCACCATGCAGCAGCCACGCATGTGGAACTGATACCCCCCCTTCACCCCTCCCTCCCACCCCACCGTGCAGTGCAGCAGCTTTGAGGAGAGGGCGCGCATGGTGCCACGGGTGGTGGTCATTGCAGGCAAGGCAGCGCCGGGCTACTTCCGGGCCAAATGCGTCATCCACCTCATCAACGCGTGAGTGTGTTGTCTTGCTGTGCACGTGTGTCTGTGCAGAATGCTCTCTCCCTTCTCATGTGCCCGTGGTGCCTCTCACATGCGGCACCCCATCCATCCACTCTCCGCACTCACCTCAACCCTCCACTGCCACAGTACCCTAGCCAACCACCTGTGTGTCCCCCCTAATCCTCTCTCCACAAACTGTTCTGGCCTCGAATAACCTCATCCCCTCTCCCCCCTCCCCGCATCTTCCCACGCATCTCCTTCCCTCCCCCATGCTGGCAGGGTGGCGGCGAGGGTGAACAGCGACCCGGACATCAGTGGGCTGCTCAAAGTGGTCTTTCTGCCCAACTACAGCGTCTCCCTCGCCCAGGTGCCCTCCCTCACCCTCACGCTCACCCTCACCCTCACCTGCACCCACACGCTCACCCTCCTCACCTGCATCCGCACTCGCCTTGCTGCTTCCCTCCTCTCATCCCGTACAGCTTCCAGCCATCAATGCCCCTCACCCTCAGCCTTATCTCAATCACATCCACCTTCCCCCACCTTCCTCCTTAATCAAACCCACCCTCCCCTTCATCACCTCCCCCTCTCTTTCCCTTCCCCCCGCACCCTCCCCCTCCCTCTCACCTCCCCCCCCAGCTGATAGTGCCAGCGAGTGACATATCGCAGCACATATCAACAGCAGGAATGGAGGCCTCAGGCACGAGCAACATGAAGTTTGCCCTCAACGGGGGGCTGCTGCTGGGCACCATGGACGGCGCCACCATTGAGATCGCCAACGCCATTGGCCGCGAGAACGTGTTTGTGTTTGGTGCGCTGGCCCACGAGACGCACTCGCTGCGCCACTCGCTGCGCTTCCGCCAACCCATCCACGACGACCGCCTCGTTCAGGTGCTGCCATGCCATGCCATGCCCGTGCTGCTGCTGCCATGCCCGTGCTGCTGCTGCTGCCATGCCAGTGCGGATTTCCTGCTGCTGTGCTGCCGTGCTGTCATGCAGCCTCCTTCAGGTGCTGCTGCCATGCTGGCAGGGGGGCGTTCTTTCCAGGATGCTGCAGCCGTGCTGCCATGGGAAGGGGTATGCCAATGGCCAGGTGGATGCTGGCTTGGAATACAGGGTGGTAGGGAGCGACTGTGGACATGCGCTCCACAAACTAACTGGAACCCCCAACCATCCCCAACCCGCCCTTCTCCCCAAGGTGGTGCGCACGATCGAGGCGGGGGTGTTTGGGCTGGCAGACGACTTTCGGCCGCTGCTGGAGTCGCTGGGCGGCGGCAATGATTACTTCCTGCTCTCCCACGACTGGCCCTCCTACCTCGACGCCCAGGTGCAACTCTTCCCTCGTCCATGCCTTCACCCTCAGGGTTGAAGGCACGGTTTAGGTGCCTTCACCCCAAACCCGAAACCCTGTCGCTCCCCCCAGGTGTTGCATCCCCCATCCATGCCTTCCTCCCAGGTGCCACCTACCTGTCATCCATGATCCCTCTCTATGCAGCACTGGCACCATCTGCACCTGCGCTCCTTGCCTCTTCTCGCTTCACAGGTCATGGCAGCTGGAAAGCTGGAATCTGGCTTGACTTGTCCCTTCCAAACCAGCCATGCCTATTCCCTAAGTATCCATCCCCTGTGTGTGTGCATGTGTGTACATGTGTACATGTGAGCATGTGCGCATGTGTGCATGGGTGCGTGTGCGCATGTGTGCATGGGTGCATGTGAGCATGTGTGCATGTGTGCATGGGTGCATTGAGCACGTGTGCATGTGTGAATGGGTGCATGTGCGCATGTGTGCATGGGTGCGTGTGCGCATGTGTGTCATGGGTGCATGTGTGCATGTGAGCATGTGAGCAGCATTCAGTGGACACGCTCTTCCTCAACCCCACTGAGTGGTGCCGCCGCTCCATTGTATGCCCTCTCCCTTGCCCGCCTCCTTACTCACACCATCCAGATGCATCCTCTGTCCTCCATCCTTCCTTTGTTCTCCACCTTTCATCCACCATCCCCCCTCATGCGCTTGTCCAGGCTTCTGGATCGTCTACTTGCTTGATGTGTCCTCCATTACTGTGTTGAGTGTTGCTCTCAGTGCCTGTTCTTTGTGTGTCTCCTCTTTCAGGTTCTCTTACCACCTGTCCATCATGCTTCCTCCTGCCACGTCTCATTGCAGATAGCAGCATCAATGATGGGCCGATGCAGCAGTGACCGCACCATTGCCGAATACGCACGGGACATCTGGCACCTCCAGGTACATTTGTGGCTGTCACTTGTTAGTGAGATTTGTGTTAGGAGATTGTTGCATGCAGATTGTTTTGTTCCACATGTTTACTTGAGGGTCCTTTCATGTTTCCTTGCAACTGTGTCCATTTCAGCCTGTTATCGTGCCAGGGGTCCTCAACATTACGTAACCTGCTTTTTGATGCTGCTCCACTGTTCGTCATAGATACCGTGAGGGAACTTCGATGCGATGTATGTTTCTGTTTGTAGTACAATGGCTCTCTTTATATATGTTTTTCCAATGGCAATCGTTTGTATCTCTAGCCAAACTGAACTTCTGCGTTATCGAAGCCTTACTTGTCAAGCATTGCGGTTGTTAGGGGTGCGCCTTCGCGCGGGAAAGATTTTCCCGCAGCCTTACTGCCGACCGTTGACAGATGACGGCTCGGAGAACAAAATGTTTGAAACTTTATTTGTTTGGTAGCGATCCATAAGCCGCCTACGGGCAGCATAATGCATGCCCATGTCAGCGTCAAACTCGTCAACGAGATTTTGTCAAAAACTTCACCCAATGGTCGCCGCCACATGTCGTAAGCATGTTTCTTTCACCCAACGACATCTTTATTGTACTGCCAACCGTTCGCCAACTCTGGGAATGGTCGCAACCGTTCGCATAGTCGGGGTTTCTGCCCGCGCTAGGCTTCGCTCCAAGCAAAATCAGTCCTGCGACTCCAATTGAAAATTCATCGTCAAAGTTGTGCGACTTGCGAAAGTTGATAGGAAAGTTGGGCGAGGCACGTCGCATTGTGTCGCGCCGTTAGGGCTTTTTGGAATCAAAAGCGCGCGGCACGTCCCGAGCGCCGCGTTGAGTCACACGAGTTGATGGATGATGCTCCCATCGCAGCGCAAACGAAATCGCTGCTGTCGCTGAGACGATGGATGACAAGTCTACGGCCATGCGACAAAGTGGCGCCGACTAAATTACCCCTCATTCTTCATTCTATTCATCGTTCCACCATCGTCGCTCAGTCGTTTACAAGATCGTCCAGTGACCGACGAGATCTGTCGGCGAAGGCATACATTGACGCGCTTTCGTGGGCCAGTTTGGAGGCTTTCACATTTCCCGCTGCCGTCACTCGTAGCATTCGTTTCGATACATGCCTAGCAGGCACCCCGAAGCCAAACACCACCATCACCTCACCTTTGTCACGCCAAAACAGCATCATAACATAACTGCAACTTCAACCCATATTTCTCCACGCTGCTACGAATCAGGCGCGAATTCGTCCGAAGTTAAATCTCTAATACCAGCTTCTCCAAGAAACTGCTTGCGCTATCCATGAGGACAAACCAGCATTAGCACCACGTACTTGTATCAGGCAGCGCAAAGCCCAGGAGTGTAGTGAGGGCGCAGAGTAGCGGGCGTTCCGCGTGCAATGTGGCCCGACTGCTACCCTCCCCGGCACGGCTTTCACAACGGTGCTGCCGGCGCCGCGTCAGGCCCGCATGGCCCGTACGGTCGAATTCAGAACGCACACTCGTTCCACGCACCCAGACAGCAGCAACAACAGCAGCAGTTACAGCAGCAGCCACAGCAGCATCAGCAACAGCAGTCGGGATTCTCTAACGGTCAGTTGCAGACGTCGTTCGGATGCCAGTCCGCCCCCACCTCTCCGTCCAAGCCGCCGCCCTTCGCGCGGCGAGCAGGCAGCGCCGACGCCGGCTCGATAGCGTCCGACGCGGGCAGCGCGTACGCTGAGAGCTCCGCGTCGGGCGACGACGACGGGAGTGCGGGGTGGAGCATGGCGGGCGAGGAGGGCAAGTCGAACGACGCGTTCCACGTCATCCACAAGGTCCCCGTCGGCGACTCGCCTTATGTCCGCGCGAAACACGTCCAGGTACGAACCGGACCAGAAACAGTTGTAAATTAGCATTTATCACAGGAGTACCGTTTCCCATCCCGCAATGCGCCTTCTCACCCGTCCCTCCGCCCTACCCTCGCTTCCCCCAACACTTCTTCCCCCCCCCTCCCCCTGGTTGCGCGCAGCTGGTGGACAAGGACCCGGTGCGCGCGATCGCGCTGTTCTGGTCGGCGATCAACGCGGGCGACCGCGTGGACAGCGCGCTCAAGGACATGGCGATCGTGATGAAGCAGCAGAACCGCCCCGAGGAGGCCATCGAGGCCATCCGCTCGCTGCGCCACAAGTGCTCCGAGGTGGCGCAGGAGTCACTCGACAACGTGCTGCTGGACCTCTTCAAGCGCTGCGGGCGCCTCGACGACCAGGTGGCGCTGCTCAAGCACAAGCTCGACATGATCCGCCAGGGCGTCGCATTCAACGGCAAGCGCACCAAGACGGCGAGGTCCCAGGGGAAGAAGTTCCAGGTGTCGATCGAGCAGGAGGCGACGCGGCTGTTGGGGAATCTGGGGTGGGCGTACATGCAGCTGGGAAATTATGTGGCGGCGGAGTCGGTGTATCGCAAGGCGCTGCGCGTGGAGGCGGACAGCAACAAGGTGTGCAACCTCGGCATCTGCCTCATGAAGCAGGCCCGCATCGTCGAGGCGCGCGCGTTGCTCGAGTCCGTGTCGCCCAACAGCGACCCGCGTTGGGGATCCGAGTCGCACATTAAGGTGAGCCTAAGATGCCTCTTGGTCTCTCGCATTGCTCATCAAATTCGTGTCTCGCCCTCCACCCATCCACCCGTCTTGCATTCTGTCTCAACGCTCGTTTCCAACCTTCCTTCGTCTCTTTCTCGTCACGTGCCGCCATGGCAGTCGTACGAGCGCGCACAGAGCATGCTCGTGGAGCTCGAGACGTCAGCGGCGGCGGCCGAATCGGCCAAGGATGGCGCAGCTGCCAGCGCGGGCACCAGCGGCGGGGAGGACGCTAGCGCCAGTGACACGGGCGGTAAATCCGCCGCCTCCGCCTCCGCGCCGTCCGCAGCACCCAGCGGCGATGGGGTCTCGTCCGACAAGCTCCCGCAAGTCAAGCCCGCGTTTCGCGGCATGGGTGGCATGGGCATGGGCATGGGCTTGGCGCGCAGCTCGTTCCAGCGGCACTCGTCGTACCTGTGCGAGTTCCTGGGTGCGCCCGACATGTGGGACTCGCTCGTGGCTGACAGCAGCGCCGCCGTGGGGAACGCAACTGCGGAAGGAGCGCCGGCAGCTCCACAAGGCGCCGCAGGCGGTTCTTCGGGCATCGCGGGCATGCAGTCGCGGGGACCGCCGGATGCGCCGCCGCCGCAGCAGCAGCAGCAGCGGCCGCTGCAGGCGCAACTGCAGTGCATGCGGAGGCCGCCAGCGACCGGCGCTATGGCGCGGACAATGAGCATGGGCGCGGGGTGCGGCAACCCGCTCGCGCGCTCCATGAGCTTCGGCGGAGCGGATGCGCGCGGGGGGCTGTCGTGTCTCAAGCCCAACGCGCCCGAGTTCATGCCCGGGTCGTTCGGCCCCATTCCTCCCCCCGGCCACGGCTCCGCTCCGCCCTTCATGCACGGTGCTCCGCCCCCGCCTCCCCCTGGCGACGGCCGGCGCACGCTCACCGCCTCCCGCTCGCTCCCCCCGTTGCAAATTCCCACGGCGGGATTCGCGCATGCGGCGGCGTCGCCGTCGTTGGTTTCGCCGCTGGGTCCCATGTCAAGCGGCTCGCTCTCGTGCTCCTCGAGCTTTGGCGCCGCGTCGTGGGATGACGGACTTATGATGTCAGCGTTCGAGAGTGACGACGACGTGCTCTGCGAAATGCCCACCGACAGTTACCAGCCGTCTGCTGCGGCTATCTCCGTTGCTGCGGGGGTCTGGGCATCACAGAAGCCGCCCGCTTCGGCGCACCTCGCTGCCGCAATGCGCAAGGGTGGCGGATTCCCCGCGCCCGGGCAGCGCGCGTTATACAGGGGCACAGAGAACGTTCCGCAGTACATGGCGGGGGGTGCGCCCATCGGCGCGGGCGGGCCTGGCGCGCGGAGGCCGCTGGTGTTCGGGTGCGAGAACCCTGCGCCAATGGCGGCGAAGGCGCAGATGGTGGCGGGTGGGCTGATGGGCGGGGGCAACATGGGCATGCAGATGGGCGCGGAGATGGGCGGAGGGATGGGCATGACGACGGTCATGGGCGAGCGCACGAACCTCGAGCCCCCCGCGCAGTTCATGGGCGCATGGGGGGCTGTGGCGCAGGGGAAGGGCGCATGGGGACCTGCATGGGGAGTGCCTGGAGAGGGGGGAAGCATGGGTGAGGGGGAGAAGGCCAAGGATCAGCAGCAGGTGCAGCAGCAGCAGTCTGTGGCGGGGCAAGAGATGGGGGGATCGGGAATGAAGAGAAACAGAGTGCCGACCCCAGTGAAGGCTGCTGCTCCCAAGGGAGAGAGAGGGAGCGACGCAGAGGGAGGAGACGCGAGTGGAGCGCAGGAGGGCGGGCCGGTGGTGCCGAGGGCGCTGTGGGAGATGCTGGGGTTCACAGGCAGCCCTGACAAGCTGCTGCTGGAGGAACTCAAGGCCACCGACAGTGCCAAGAAGCTGCTCGCCTCCGCTGGGTCTGCTGACAGGCAGCAGGGCGGCGAGCGACGCACGCTGTTTGCTGACAATGCTGATACTGTGGCTGCTGCTGTGGTGAGCGGTGCTGCTGCTGCCACCACTCTGATCAGCCCCACTGCAGGCAGCTCCCACGTGGAGGTCAAGAGGCCCCGCCGCCTCCGCATTTTCCAGGAAATGACATACGTTGGAGCAGCTGCATAAACTGGAGGCAGACTAAACTACCCTAATTGACTCTGATGCTGAACTGCCATAACTGGAGCTGCTAAATCTTACCCCTTACGCGCATGCAGGCACTGGACGAGACAGCCTCATGACAGCTTGTCTAATGAGGTGCCCAACTGCATACTCTGAAGTTCTCTTGAGTTGACCTTTTAAGCTGTTAGTTTATTGTAGGCTTTGTGATCCTTAGTCTAGTGAGTAGAGCTATTTATTTAGCACCTAGGACTATTGGTAAATCACTGTTTTTGCCAGCATACTAAGCATTCATATATGTTTTCTTCAAATCATGTTTCAGTTATGGAGCTGAGGGCTGGTTTATATTGTCAAATACGGTGTTGCTGGTATCACTGTAGCACTCCACTCTCAGGCTGGCGGGAAATTCTCGAGGCGGGACAGAACTTCGAAGTTTGAAAGTGTCAGAGCGCGTCGACTCAGCCAATCCCAAGGTCCCTACACCTATTTCCTGCTCCTCTTTCCTCTGCCGAGGTCATCAAGAAGCTGTACATTTCTTCCAGATTCCAGATTCCATCTCTTCATCCATCCAAGCTTTGAGCTTTCCCCTCAGCAACTCTTTGCGTATCATGAGCCAAGTGTCAGAATAAGCTAGTCGTTAGTTATTGAGGTCAACCTTCGAAGCGCGCAATCTGTATACTCTAGTTAGCAAGATGACGAAAGCAACAGGAAGCATGCAGGGAGGAAGTAGGAGAGCTGTAGACCCACCAGAGTCGCTTATACCGAGAGTCTTGAACGAGTGTCAGGAATCAGTCGCGTCTCACCATAGAAACAGTTTGCTTCTCCTCCAGTGTGTTCGCCAACACCGAGACGATTTCTCGCCGACCTTTGTTGATGTCATTCGACCCGCTCTCCTCAGCACGAAAGCCGGCAGCCCTGGCGACAAGGTGCTTCGGTTCTTCAAGACATTCCTCGGCGTATTGGTCGCAGAGGGAAGCGAGGGCGAACGGGAGATAATGGAGGAGCTGCTGTGCCTTTTCTCGCAGTACAGCGAGGCGCGCAGCAAGGCCGTGCGGGTCAACGTCACCAGAGTGCTCTCGGAGGTATGCCACTCTCTCCCGTTCCGATCAAGATGATATGTTATTGCAGAACTCAATCTGGTCTTATTCAAAGCGTTTCTGGTCTTAAAGTAAGCATATCAGGCCTTAATCTAAACGTTTCAGGTCTTGCTCTCAGCGTCTCAAGTTATTTTGAATCCTGCAGGTGCTGAATTCGTTGCCCGGCAGCTTCAGTCTGTCAGCCGACGCCATCGTGATCATCCGCGAGTTCTTGCATTGCCGAATGGACGACAAAATCGCCGTCATCCGCGCGTGGGCCGCCAGGGCGCTCAAGCGCATGGTGACATTCGAGGAAGATGGCGGGGTGGACGTGGACACGACCATCGGGTTATTCCGCGAGAAGATGAAGACCGAGTCGAGCTCCGTAAGCCTCGTCATTCGTATGCTCCACTCTCTGGACACCCGTTTGCCATTGTCCTCTGAAACTGCGAATCTGTATGAGTTGTCATGAAGATGGCTATTAGCGTGGTGCCTGAATGGAAATACATTTGGTTGCGCGTGGTGCAGGAGGTGCGCGAGGCGATGGTGTGGTCGCTGCCGGAGTCCACGAGCACCATTCCCGACATTCTAGAGCGCACGGCGGACGTCAGCGAGCGGGTCAGAGCCGCGGCGTACAAGTCCTTCGCCGAGAGATTCTTTCCCATCGAAAGCTTCAGGTGCGCTCCCACCACTGCACTAGCCACGGTTGTCGTGGAGCTGATTTTTTGTTTCTATGGCGTGGCGTGTGTGTGTGTATCCGTCGCAGCATCCGGCAGCGAGTGCAGCTGCTGTCGCAGGGTCTGGGCGACCGGTCGCCGACGGTGCGGTCGGCGTGTGTGGAGCTACTGTGTCGCGCGTGGCTGTCGCGCGACTGCGAGGGCGACCTGGTGCGACTGCTGCGACACGTGGACGCGGAGAGCCACGAGGCGGTGGCGGAATCGGCGGTGCGGGAGGTCCTGCAGGCGCACAGCGCGGGGTGCGGCGACATGGAGCTGGTCGTGCCTGAAGGGGGGCTGCGTGCCGCTGTCAAGCAGATGTCCACTCCTGCAGAAGGCAAGTTCTTGGAGGAAATGTTAGGAGCCGAGCCACATGCATCGAACCAGGCTAGGTCGCATAGCACGTGGTCGCGACGAAGAGAGTGAATTACATGAAAGATAGATTAACGTGTGAATCACAGAGATTGTGATTTCGCTCCAGCGGCGAGTCTCATGTCTCTCCTCCCCTCGTGGTTGGTGCAGGGAGGTCGGAGGAGGCAGCAGCAGCAGGGCTGCTTACGGCGGAGGAGGCGCTCTTTTGGCGCATGCTGTGCCTGCACCTCTCCGCGCAGGCCAATGTCAGTTCGCTCCTGCTCTTGCTTCTCACGTGCTTGCATTTTTCCCACTTGCTGAATTCGCGCTTGCTGTCGTTCGCCTTGAAGACGACGTGGGTCTGACGTTGCGTGTCCTCATATTGCTGCAGGAGAACGGATCAAATGCCGCAATATCCGCTGGCGCAGCAGCGGTGGTGGCAGCAGAAGCAGCGAGCGACCTGAACGCGCAGCTGGAGGCCCTGCTGCCAGCCACGGCGCAGGACTACCTGACGCTGCTGGAGACGCACATGCAAGCAGGTACGGGGCCATTAGCTCAGCACCAAAGCAGGGGTATGAGGACCGCCTCTGACCGTTTGTTCCGACGTGTAACCTATGCCTCTTTTTCCTCGCGCAGGGTCCGAGGGTCGGTTCGCAGCGCGGCAGCTGATGCAGCTGGCGGCGGTACTCGACTTCACCGACGCCACCATCCGCGCGCACGCCGCCGCGCTCGTGCAACGCCACCTCGTCGGCGCGCAGCCGGCGCGCGAGGGGGCGGGGGAGGAGAGCGCCGAGGCGGAGGACGAGTGGGAGGAGGGCGTGGCAGACGGCAGGTGGGGCGAGGCTCTGCTGGGGCTGGCGCAGCGCGTGCACGCCTCGGATGCTGACGTGCTCGCTGCTCTCGTCGACGCTCTGGCTGACGTCAGCAAGCCGATGATGGCGGGCGTGGCGGGTGTGGATGGTGTGAGCGAGGGGCAGTGGCTGCGGTGCGTGGCGGCGACGCGCATGGTGCTGCGGCTGTGCTGCAAGTCGGCAGGCGGCGGAGCGTTCAGGGCGTGGAGGAACCTGCGCGTGGAGCCGCAGGAGGCGCTCAACTGCATCCTCGTCCCCGCGGTACGCGCGCGCGCTGCCCCACGACGGTGTGCACGCATTCGCTGCACTGCGCCCATGACTGCATTCATTCTCCGTGACCCATGTGCTCAAACATTATTCCCGCTTCCTCCCTCCCCCCTCCTGTGCTGCCAGGCGTCGCACCCGTCACCACTGGTGCGCGCTGAGGCCGTCGGCCCGCTGCACGCCTTCGCCATGCTGCACGCGCCGTCCGCTCGCGCCCAACTGCCTCTGCTGCACGCCGCCGCGCGCGACTCCGCGCACCCCGGCGTGCAGATGGCGGCCGTGCGCGCCCTCGCGGACCTGCTGCTCTGGCACCGCCCCGCCGCGCTGCTGCCCGACATCGCTGCGCCCGCCCTTAGCGACGAGGGCGAGGGGAGTGCGGTGAGCGGGTGCAGTGCGGGGGAAGAGGCGCAGCGCGCAGGAGGAGCGCGTGGAGGTAGGGTGGCGGAGGTGGCGGAGGGGAGCGTGGACGTGCTGGTGGGGCTGGTGCCGCTGGAGGGCGGACAGGTGGACATTGAGGGGGTGAGGGAGGACGTGCAGCGCGCAGGGCGACAGGCGGAGGGGGAGGACGAGGAAGAGGCGGAGGGCGTGGTGGGCGTGGTGTGCGAGGGGCTGAGCAAGCTGCTGCTGGCAGACGCGAGCAGGGCCGTAGGGAAGGGCGCGGAGAGGGGGGCTGAGGGCAGGGTGGAGCGAGTGTTGCAGGTGCTGGTGCAGGTGTACCTGTGCCCGGGCGCCGCTGAAGACGAGCTGCCCAGGTGCGTGGCGACGTGTGTGTGGGTATCTCTGGAAACGATTGTCCCACAACGACTCCTCTGGCTTGTCTTTCCCTCTGGGTCTGCTCTATGGTGTGAATACTCCGTAGATGCCTTTTCCTCATCATCTCCCCTACCACCCCCCCTCCTCGCTCGTGCCTCACAGGACGCGTCAAATGCTAGCAGAGCTGTTCAACCGAGTGGCCGTGCTGCCAGCCTGCAAGGTACGCCACCAACCCCACGCTGATAGCCAACTACTGCTTTTTCTGGTAGCCTCACTTCCTTTGACAGTCTGTCGCTGTGGCACCTCACTCCTCCCTCACTCACTCTTCCCCGTTCACTCCCTGTCCACGAATCCCTCCCTGTCATCCCTGTCCAGGTGGCAGCGTCACGTCTGCTGCTGCCAGTGTTGCGGCAATTGTGGCCGCGCAAGGCGGCAGCAGCAGCGCGGCAGCCTGCAGTGCGTGCCTCGCAGCTGCTTCTCTCCCTCATGCTCGCTCATGGCGCCCACGGGGTCGTGCCGCCTAAGCAGAGTGGAGAGGGCGAGGGGGAGGGGGAAAGAGAGAGAGCGGAGGAGGGAGAGGAGGAGGCCGAGGGAAGAGCAGCAGGTGGTGGTGATGGTGAGGGCGAGAATAGTGGAGTGGGTGAGAGCAGCCGCGTGGAACAGCCAGCGGTGGGCTTCGAGTCTCTGGCTCTTGATCTTGCTGCTGAGGTGGGTTCCCTTCCCACTCTGCTGCCCTCGTGTGCACCTCCGCCAACGGCCATTCAGCCCTTCTATCTCACTCTCTCCCTTTACCCGCACTGCCGCACGCTCTGCTGTGATGCTGAGCCCTGTGTGCTGTGCCACAAACGTGCTGTCTTGCACGCCTCAATCACCCCACATGTCATGCTCTTTCCCCATCCGCCCCAGATCCTATCCTCCCCACTGGCCACGTCAGGCAGTGCGAGCGGGAGGGCGTACAGTGCGCACCTGGTGCACCTGCTGGTGGAGGTGCCGCTCAGAGCCTCCCAGCACGACGACGTCAAATGCCTGCGCTCGCTGCTCCCCATGTAAGACTCTTCCCATCACCAGAGCATCCGTTCAATGCTCTTGCCATTTCCAGACAACAGAAAAGGCACTCCTTGTCCCAGTCCTGCAGCTCTGCACCCACCACCACTCACCTGCGAATCCCATCCAATATAATGCTCCCGCCCATCACCCACCACCACCACTCACACGCGCCCCACTCTGAACCCGTCGTTCCCCCTCCCCCTCCCCCGCGCGCCTGGTCCGGTGGCAGGGTGGCGGAGGCAGTGCAGGGGCAGCGTGCGGCGCAGCGGCTGGTGGAGCAGCTGGCAGCGCGGCTGAGGGCGCTGGACGCCACTCCGGACGAGGAGCTGCCCTTGGAGCGCCTGGAGCAGCTGCTGCAGCGCGGTGAGGGGGGAGGGGGAGGAAGGGGGAAGATGAGCAGCGTGTGGGGGGGAGATTGGGGAGGCATGGGTGGGGAATAAAGGCATGGGGGATGCGGAGATAAGGGGGATTTCTGTGTTGAGCCGTAGAAGCAGCAGGTGTGGATGCATTGTGTGATTCACCTTTACGTGCTCTGCTGTGCTGTGCTGTGCTGCCATGTGTGCCCTGCTTGCAGTGGATGGCGATGCAGCCAGTGCGTCAGAGGCAGGGCAGAGTGGTGCATCTGCCATGGAGGGATGCTCTCCGCCAGGCAGGAGGCGACGAGGCAAGCCACCAGGTACGCTGCTCCGTATGCTGCTTGTGCTTCCACACGTGCTGCTTGTACTCCCACAAGCCTGTGGGTTGTTGCGCCATGCACCACCTGCTGCGAGGGCACGGCCACGCCAACACTCCTTTCTCATTGCTTGCCTGTTTGCTCCCTCTCCCCCATGCCTCTCGCCCGTGCCTCTCGCCCGTGCCTGCACAGCGCCAGCCCGCCGCACCTCCCCCTTGTGCAGCCCCAACCCCGCCACACCGGTGCAGCGTTCTGCTCGCCCCTCACGGCAGTGCAAGGCAGTGGCCAACAGCCGCCTCAAGCAGCAGCTGGGAGGTCACAGCAGCGCCGGCAGACCCGCGGTCGGCGAGGCAGCGGTTGGGGAGAGTGAGGGAGTGGATGCAGGGGAGGGGGTGGAGCAAGTGGGTAGGGAGGGACAGAGCACGGCAGCAGATGTGCCGCCTGAGGCTCACAGCAGTGGGAGTGAGGAGGAGAGCGAGAGCAGTGAGAGTGAGGAGTATGGGAGTGGAAGTGAGAGTGGAAGCGAGGAGGAGTACAGGGCGTCAGTGGGCAGACACCAGAGGGACGCGCGGGCACAGGAGCAGACTAGTGGGCCACGGCGAGTGGCGTCCGTGATAGCTGCTGTGAGGAGGCGCAGGAGTAGCTGCAGCAGCAGTGGTGGTGGTGGTGGTGGCAGGGACGCGCCCATCTCCATCTCCACCGACTCAGACTCTCAAGACGTGATCGAGGTGGTGGAGGTGGTGCCGGGGGTGGCAGGCACACACAGCAAGCGCGTGCAGCCCAAGGAGGAGGCAGAGAGCATATCTGAGGAGGTGGAAGAGGTGTTGGAGAATGAGAGCGTGTGCATGGCGGCAGGGCTCCACGCTGACAGCCCCAGTGTGGGCCGCACAGCACCAAGGGATGACGCCTCCCCTGCAGCACGGGGGGCGGAGGGCTCCCCTGCGGCGTCAGTGGGCAGTGACGCCACGTCCTTTGCATCGGCGCTGAGTGACGACCTCCTCCTGCCCTCGCCCTCGCCCTTGCCTGCTGCCATGCCCGCTCGGCGTGCCGGTGCCAGGCAGAGGCGCTTCGTGCTTGATGATGGCAGTGAGAGTGAGAGCGAGGGTGAGGGTGAGGAGGGTGAGGGTGAGGGTGAGGGTGAGGGTGAGGGTGAGATTGCGAGTGGGAGTGGGGATGGAAGTGAGAGTGAGAGTGAGAGTGAGAGCTGGGGTGAGAGTGGGATGGGAGTGATGTGGAGAGTGGCAGTTGCACCAAGGGCACAAGGCCGGTGAGAGGACGGCCGGGAACGCAGAGGGCAAGTGGGATTGAGAATGAGAATGGGGTGGTGAGGGGGAAGGCGGGCAAAAGTGGTGATGTGCCAGTGGGAGCGGAGAGGCGGCAGCCTCTGGCACGTTGCACTGCCCAGTGATGCGCTGCAGCAGGTGCAGTGACAGCAAGACGGGATCGACACACTGCACTCCACTGCTCTACCGACCTCTGCTCTGTCCTGGCTGAATACTGAATATCCATAGTTGATCTACTCCAGTGCAAACTTTTAAGTTCCTCTATATTCTTATATTCTGCTACAGTTCTAGCCTGTACGTTTTACTACTGCTTTGGTGGAGACAGGAGTTACGATACCTGCCCCTCAACCAAGAGAATGGGAGCCGCCCCTTGCTGTGCATGTAATGTGAAACACTGTTTGTTTAAGGCTGTTTGAACATGTAATCATTTCTTGTTAGATTAATCAGGCTGTTTGTTTTTCAGTGTTTTGGCCTTAGACGCCACTGAATAACAGAGTTTTACCTGCTAGGCACACTGAGTGATCAGCGTGCCCCTAAAACAATCTGAGGGCCTGCTATGCATACATAGGAGCAGTCAAAATTGGTAGAAGCACTGCTTCTGTCTCTACGTTATGGAGCACTTCCAAGCACCATGTGATGTGAGTCCATGACATGGCATGTTCAGCGCACACGGCCGCAGCGGTCGCAGGGCTCCTTGCTGTGCGTCTTGTTGTCGGCGCCTGCAGCAGCAGCCTGCGCCACAAGGCGCGGCATGTCCTCCCCCAACACCGCCTCCAGCGCTGCTGCTGCCCGCCCCAGCTCCTCCTCCCTGCCATGCCCATGCCCGTGCCATGCAGCAGGTGGGGTGGTCAGGTGTGTGGGGGTGTTGGGGGTATGGATAGTGGATGAGGAAAGAGTAAAGAGTGCTAGATTGCAAAACACGAGACGGCCGTACAATTGACAGGGCTTCAGCAGGTGGAGCGATGACAGCATGGGGGCACGAGGGAACGGATTTGTAAGGGGATGAGGGGATGAGTGAGTGAGGGGGTGAATGAGTGAGGGGATGAATGAGTGAGGGGGTGAATGAGTGAGGGGATGAATGAGTGAGGGGGTGAATGAGTGAGGAAATGAATGGGCGAAAGCACGAGGGCATGAGATGAGAGAGCCAGGGCATGAGATGAGAGAGGCAGGGCATGAGATGAGAGAGGCAGGGCATGAGCGAGAATGAGAGGGCACGCACGAGATGGTGAGGGGGGGAGCGAGGCGGATGATGGTGTTGTGGGTGGGCTTGGCCAGCACGCCGCGCTCCTTCATCGCCACACACACGTCCAGCGCCGTCACTCCCCCCGGCAGCCCCTCCCCCGCCACCTGCACCGCCACCAGCAGCCCTCGCCCCCGCACCTCGTGGATCAGGTGGGGGTACCGCGCCTGCACTGCCTTCAGCTGCGCCTGTAGCTGCTCCCCCAGCCGCTGCGCCCTGGGGGAGGCAAAGGGGAAGTTGTGAGGGGGTCGAGGGGAGGGGGAATGAGTGGAAGGGGTTGAGGACATAGGAATGTGCAGAGGTGGTACGTGTGAGCAGAAAGAGCGTTCGAGACATGGTTGTCATGCCCCGTGCATTCGAGACATGGTTGTCATGCCGCGTGCATTCTTCCCCATGTCCACTCTCACTGCGCCTCCCCTCCCATCCCATGATTCTGCATGGAATGGAACAGCCAGCCACTCAACCTCCCATCCCACCAGCCCTCCCTAACCCGCACCGCCCCTCCGTGCACCCCCCAATCCGCATTCCCCCCTGCCTACACCCCCCTGCCCCGCACCTGTCGGCCAGCCCACCCTCTTCAATCTCCGCCAGCGCCGCCAGCGCCACTGCTGACGCCAACGGGTTGCCGCCAAACGTGCTGCAGAGGAGGGGGAGAGGGGGGAGTGCGCACAGGGGAGGGGGAGGAGAACAAAAGGGAGGGAGAGGGGCCAGGGGTAAGGACGTGCGTTGAGGCGAGGGCATGCAGAACAGGAGGGCATGCAGAACAGGAGGGCAGGACAGGGCGGGCAAGGAGACGTGGGAGGGCATGAACATGGGCATGGGCATGGGCATTGCAAATCAGGGCAGCAGGTCGAACACACTGCACCTGCCATCACACCGCCCCCCCCATCCCCATTATCCATTCCCATTTCCCAATTCCCCATTCCCCGCTCTCCCAATAGAGGCGCGTCAGAAACAAGCTGCGCACAGCGCACCTGCCATCACAGCGCACCTGCCATCACAGCGCACCTGCCATCACACGCTCCCCACCCTCCCCATTCCCCATTCCCACCCCCCACCACCCGTCCCTGCCCCACCTGCCGTGCTCGCCCGGTCGGATGCACCCCATGACGTCATCATCCGCCAGCACCGCACTCACTGGCACCACCCCCCCTCCCAACGCCTTGCCCAGGATCTGATGGGGGGGGAATATAGAGCAGTATAGAGCAGAGCAGAGCAGAGCAGAGCAGAGCAGAGCAGAACAGAATAGAGCAGAGCAAGAAATACAGAGCACAGTATAGCAATATAGAGGGAAGAGCAGAGATATATAAAGCAGCACAGAGCAGAGCAAGAAATACAGAGCACAGTATAGCAATATAGAGGGAAGAGCAGAGATATATAAAGCAGCATAGAGCAGAGAAAGAAATACAGAGCACAGTATAGCAATATAGAGGGAAGAGCAGAGATATATAAAGCAGCATAGAGCAGAGAAAGAAATACAGAGCACAGTATAGCAATATAGAGGGAAGAGCAGAGATATATAAAGCAGCATAGAGCAGAGCAGAGCATGGGAGCAGAGGGCACTGACGAGCACGTCAGGGCGCACGCCCTCATGGTCGCACGCGAGCATCCTGCCTGTGCGGGCGAGGCCCGTCTGGATCTCATCGGCCAGCAGCAGCACGCCGTGCTGGGAGCACAGCTGCCGCACCGCCCGCAGGTAGCCCTCCGGGGGCACCACCACGCCCGCCTCGCCCTGGATGGGCTCCACTATGAACGCCGCCACCCGTGGGCCGTGCTCTGGGGGAGAGGCACGGCAGGGTGGTGGGGGATTGGGGGGTTGGCGAAGGGGAGGGTGTTGAGGGCCGAGGCAGAGGGCATGAGGGAGCATGATAGAAGCACGATGGCATGGGAGCGTGTTGACATGATAAGCTGATGGCGCGACGGCATGCGCCATGCTTCAACACACCCCCACCTCCGCTCCCTCTTCGCCACACACTTGCCTTGCCGCCCACCATGCGTCGCCCCCCACCCCACTCACCCGCCAGCAGGCGCTGCAGCCCGTCCACGTCCCCGAAGTCCACCTTGAGGTGGCCGGGCAGCAGCGGGCCGAAGCCGCGCGTGGCGTCGTTGTCACACGACATGCTGATGGCCGCCATGGTTCGCCCGTGGAAGCACCCGCAGCACGAGATCACCAGCGCCTGGGCGGAGGAGAGGGGGGTGAGGGGGGCGGAGAGGGCAGAGGGGCCGGAGGGTCATGGCATGGCAGGGCAAGGCGTGGCAAGGCGTGGCAAGGCGTGGCAAGGCGTGGCAAGGGATGACGAAAATTCCCACTTTTATCATCAGCTACCCCATCTCCCCTCCCCCTTCCCCCTCCCTCTCCCGCTCCCCCCGTCTCCCTCCCCTTCCCCATCTCCTCCTCCCCTCCACCCCCCCACCTGGTTGGCGGGCACACCCTTCTTCTCGTACGCCCACTTGCGCGCCACCTTGAGCGCGGTCTCGACGGCCTCGGCGCCCGTGTTCATGGGCAGCACCTTGTCGTACCCCATCAGCGCCGTGATGCGCTGCGCGAACAGCGGGAAGCGGTCGTTGTGGAAGGCGCGCGACGACAGCGTGCACCGCTCCGCCTGCTGCTGCAGCGCCGCCAGTATGCGCGCGTTGCCGTGGCCCTGCATGGGGAGGGGGGAAGGGGGGGAGGCGCGCGGAGCGGAGATAAGGCCCGCGTCTGGCGAGTGCACCCCAACCGCCCCTCCCTCGTGCCGTTCTCCCGCCCATTCCTCCCCTCAACCAGTTCCCGCCTGCCTCGGCCACTGCACAGCACCTCCCTCGTCTCACCCCTCGTCTCGACCCCCCTCTCAAAACCCTCTCCGCGCATTCCACCCCTGCGCGCACCTGGTTGACGGCGGAGTAGGCGGAGAGGAAGTCAAGGTACTCGCGCCCCTCGGGGTCCGTGATGCGCGCGCCGTGCGCCTCCGCGAACACCACTGGCAGCGGGTGGTAGCTGGGGGAGGGGGGGCGTGCGAAGGCGGGCGGACGGGCGGATGGGGAAACGCGCGGATTTAAGGAGCGGTGCGGCGAGGACGAGTGTGGCGGAGAGTGGGCACAAGCTCTCTTGCGGAATTCGGGCGCACATGCAAGCGCGACGCCATCCCGGTCCGACATCTCTATGAATGCCCTGCTCGCACGCCGCTCACTTGCGCGCGGCACCCACTTGCGCGCGCCATTCACTTGCGCGCACCACTCACTTGCGCGCGCCACTCACTTGCGCGCGCCACTCACTTGTGCGCGCTGCTTTTCTCCTCCATTGAAATCAACTCGCTCGACGTCGCATGGCCCTCCGACGTCGCAGCGCCGTCAGCGGCGCTCGAAAACCGTCGCGCGACGGAGCCAACGCCGCCAAGCGGGGAAGTCTCCGCCAGCCACGGCGCTGCGCGCGAGACGACGCGTCGTCCAAGCCTCGCAATGGGTGCCGCCATGGCGGAAAACGGCGGTGGCGGGTGAAGTGCGCGGCTTAGTGAGAAGAGAAGTCGTGTGGCGGCTGAGCGTATCAGGTGGCGACCACGTGGGCAGGTCTAAGTGGAAGAAACCAAGTGGGAGGACGAAATGGGGCGCTGAGAAGGAGAAAGCGGCGCAGGAGATTTACAGTTTGCGAGCACAGCGACCTCACGAACTGTCCAGCGCGATGTTCGTCAACGACATTCATGGGAAACGGCTACACTTTCGCGAAGACACATAGGCCGAGAGAGATAACTGTAGTTTGGATATGCTTAGAAGCACCTACTAATAACCCAACAAATCCTGATTGTGCACCTAAAAGTCCCTACATCGTGAAAGCTGTCCTGCAAAAGAATTAAGATAACTCCATATTACATCATGTTTGGCCATTGGCAACTGCATCACAGGCTAATGCCTCCACAAATGCTGCCTTTAAATGGCCATTTGAGGCCGCCACTCGACATGCCATCACATCAAAGGGGCCTCCGCTCCTGCCACACACAAGAAGACGTCACCAGATTCAAGTTCTCGATGAAAAGAAACACATTGAAGAATCAATATAATGCTGTTGTGCATGTCAAAGATGACAGGTCTTTAGAGCAGGGAGGGCGAAGGGAGGGCGAAGGGAGGGCGAAGGGAGGGCGAAGGGAGGGCACTGACGGGTCAAAGCAGAGGCCGCCCGCTTCCTCCACGATCAGCGACCCCGCTGCTACGTCCCTGGTGCGTGCACCGAGGGAGAGCGGGGCGTGAGGGGGGTGTGGGGGGTGGGTGCATGAGGGGGGAATGAGGGAAGCGTGAGGGAGGTGTGAAGGAGGTGTGAGGGAGGTGTGAGGTGCGCGTGAGGGGGTTGTGAGGGAGACAAGAGGGAGAAAGACGTGTGTGAAGCAGTTTGAATGACGCGAGGGAAGAACTGTGTGACGACACGCCTCACGTGCAGTAGCTGCTGCCACTGCCCCCACACACACCATGCCCTGCCCTGACCTTCTTGGCAGCTTTGCAGCAACCACACCATATCCCCCCTCCTCTTCTCTTCCACTGCTCACCCCACCCCCACAGCACTGAGGGGCAGAGGGCAGAGGGCACGCACCAGGGTCCACCGAAGCCGATCTCGTAGAAGAGGTCGAGGCGGCCGCATGCCACGCCCACCAGGTTCAGCGCACACGACCCTGACAGCCGCAGCGACCGCACCTGGGGCGAATTGGGAGTTGGACGAGGGAGGAGCGAGGGTGAGTTGATGGGCGGAGTGAAGGATAGGTAAGTGGAGCGGATATGATGGTGAGGCGCAGGCAGAGCGAGAGAGAGTGCACTGGAACGACAGAGGCGGGTGGGGAGGGCGGAATGCAGCAGCAGTTGGCATAGTAACGGGTGGCGCAGGGAGGACAGCATTTTCCCTTTTGAGTCGACTCAAAAGTCACGGCGCAGGGAGGAGAGCATTTTCCCTCATATCCAGTGCTCTCCCACCAGGAGTTGGGACCATCGTGGTGGACGAGTGGCAGAGGGCAGGCGGGAGGGGGGCAGCAGGGGGGCGTGCCTGGAAGAGCAGGTTGCTGATGCGCCCTGTCAGCCCTGCCACCGTGCCTGCGTCCCTCTTGGTGCCTATCTGATGCCCCCCGCCGCCATGGTGGCGGGATGGGGGGGAGAATGGGTGAGAGGAGAGGAAGGAGGAAGGAAGAAATGAAGGGTGAGCAGAAAGCTGTGCCAAGGAAGCATGCAACGGAGCACGCATACATGGGTGCATGTGAGAATGTGAGGAAGGAAGCAAAGTGGCATGTGGATGTGTGCATGGGTGCATGCATGCAGGAGCGCATGAATGCGGGGGGGCATGAATGCATGGGTGCGGCGGTGCAGGGCAAGGGGAGCACCTCAGTGGCGAGTAGCGCTGACCCCATGTCTGCTTGCGAAGATGCTGCCAGGGGTGGGCAAAGGGCGATAGGGGCAGTGCAATGAGGGGAGAGGAGAGGGCACAGAGGCACCACGAGGGGAAGCGTAAGGTACGACCAGGGGGGTGATAGGTGAAGGGAAAGCAGGGAGGTGAAGGGGGGAGATTGAGGACATATGGAATGGCAGTTGGATACATAAATGACATATTTGGGGAGAGGTGACGGGCGAGAAGGGCCACGAGCAGTGGCTGGTGGTAGCATGGCATGCATGCATTGAACGGCGGCAAGGCATGCATGCAATGAACGGCGGCATGGCATGCATGCAATGAACGGCGGCATGGCATGCATGCAATGAACGGCGGCATGGCATGCATGCAATGAACGGCGGCATGGCATGCATGCAATGAACGGCGGCATGGCATGCATGCAATGAACGGCGGCATGGCATGCATGCAATGAACGGCGGCATGGCATGGCATAGACTACGTGCATACCATGGATGGGCTCGTCGTTGAGCATGGCACCATGGCCCCTCATTGCTGTGAACATCTGCACATGGCGCATGGCGCATGGCGCATGGGGTATGGGGCATGGCGCATGGCGCATGAGGCATTGGGCTTGGGGCATAGGGCATTGGGCATTGGGCATTGGCCATGGGGCATGGGACATGGGGCATTAAGCATCGGGCATGGGGGATGGGGCATCGGGCATTGGGCTTGGGGCATGGGGCATGGGGCATGGGGCATGGGGCATGGGGCATGGGGCATGGGGCATGGGGGATGGGGCATCGGGCATTGGGCTTGGGGCATGGGGCATGGGGCATGGGGCATGGGGCATGGGGCATGGGGCATGGGGCATGGGGCATGGGGCATGGGCATTGGCCATGGGGCATGGGACATGGGGCATTAAGCATCGGGCATGGGGGATGGGGCATCGGGCATTGGGCTTGGGGCATGGGGCATGGGGCATGGGGCATGGGGCATGGGGGATGGGGCATCGGGCATTGGGCTTGGGGCATGGGGCATGGGGCATGGGGCATGGGGCATGGGGCATGGGGCATGGGGCATGGGGCATGGGGCATGGGGCACGGGGCATGGGGCATGGGGCACGGGGCATGGGGCACGGGGCATGGGGCACGGGGCATGGGGCACGGGGCATGGGGCATGGGGCACGGGGCATGGGGCACGGGGCATGGGGCATGGGGCACGGGGCATGGGGCATGGGGCATGGGGCATGGGGCATGGGGCATGGGGCATGGGGCATGGGGCATTGGCCATGGGGCATGGGACATGGGGCATTAAGCATCGGGCATGGGGGATGGGGCATCGGGCATTGGGCTTGGGGCATGGGGCATGGGGCATGGGGCATGGGGCATGGGGCATGGGGGATGGGGCATCGGGCATTGGGCTTGGGGCATGGGGCATGGGCCATGGGGCATGGGGCATGGGGCATGGGGCATGGGGCATTGGCCATGGGGCATGGGACATGGGGCATTAAGCATCGGGCATGGGGGATGGGGCATCGGGCATTGGGCTTGGGGCATGGGGCATGGGGCATGGGGCATGGGGCATGGGGCATGGGGCATGGGGGATGGGGCATCGGGCATTGGGCTTGGGGCATGGGGCATGGGGCATGGGGCATGGGGCATGGGGCATGGGGCATGGGGCATGGGGCATGGGGCACGGGGGATGGGGCATGGGGCATGGGGCACGGGGCATGGGGCACGGGGCATGGGGCACGGGGCATGGGGCACGGGGCATGGGGCATGGGGCACGGGGCATGGGGCACGGGGCATGGGGCATGGGGCACGGGGCATGGGGCATGGGGCATGGGGCATGGGGCATGGGGCATGGGGCATGGGCATTGGCCATGGGGCATGGGACATGGGGCATTAAGCATCGGGCATGGGGGATGGGGCATCGGGCATTGGGCTTGGGGCATGGGGCATGGGGCATGGGGCATGGGGCATGGGGCATGGGGCATGGGGGATGGGGCATCGGGCATTGGGCTTGGGGCATGGGGCATGGGGCATGGGGCATGGGGCATGGGGCATGGGGCATGGGGCATGGGGCATGGGGCATGGGGCATTGGCCATGGGGCATGGGACATGGGGCATTAAGCATCGGGCATGGGGGATGGGGCATCGGGCATTGGGCTTGGGGCATGGGGCATGGGGCATGGGGCATGGGGCATGGGGGATGGGGCATCGGGCATTGGGCTTGGGGCATGGGGCATGGGGCATGGGGCATGGGGCATGGGGCATGGGGCATGGGGCATGGGGCATGGGGCATGGGGCACGGGGCATGGGGCATGGGGCATGGGGCACGGGGCATGGGGCACGGGGCATGGGGCATGGGGGGCATGGGGCACGGGGCATGGGGCACGGGGCATGGGGCACGGGGCATGGGGCACGGGGCATGGGGCATGGGGCACGGGGCATGGGGCATGGGGCATGGGGCATGGGGCATGGGGCACGGGGCATGGGGCACGGGGCATGGGGCACGGGGCATGGGGCACGGGGCATGGGACATGGGGCATGGGACATGGGGCATTAAGCATCGGGCATGGGGTATGGGGCATCGGGCATTGGGCTTGGGGCATGGGGCATGGGGCATGGGGCATGGGGCATGGGGCATGGGGGATGGGGCATCGGGCATTGGGCTTGGGGCATGGGGCATGGGGCATGGGGCATGGGGCATGGGGCATGGGGCATGGGGCATGGGGCATTGGCCATGGGGCATGGGACATGGGGCATTAAGCATCGGGCATGGGGGATGGGGCATCGGGCATTGGGCTTGGGGCATGGGGCATGGGGCATGGGGCATGGGGCATGGGGGATGGGGCATCGGGCATTGGGCTTGGGGCATGGGGCATGGGGCATGGGGCATGGGGCATGGGGCATGGGGCATGGGGCATGGGGCACGGGGCATGGGGCATGGGGCATGGGGCACGGGGCATGGGGCACGGGGCATGGGGCACGGGGCATGGGGCATGGGGCACGGGGCATGGGGCACGGGGCATGGGGCACGGGGCATGGGGCACGGGGCATGGGGCATGGGGCACGGGGCATGGGGCTTGGGGCATGGGGCATGGGGCATGGGGCATGGGGCATGGGGCATGGGGCATGGGGCATGGGGCATGGGGCATTGGCCATGGGGCATGGGACATGGGGCATTAAGCATCGGGCATGGGGGATGGGGCATCGGGCATTGGGCTTGGGGCATGGGGCATGGGGCATGGGGCATGGGGCATGGGGGATGGGGCATCGGGCATTGGGCTTGGGGCATGGGGCATGGGGCATGGGGCATGGGGCATGGGGCATGGGGCATGGGGCATGGGGCACGGGGCATGGGGCATGGGGCATGGGGCACGGGGCATGGGGCACGGGGCATGGGGCACGGGGCATGGGGCATGGGGCACGGGGCATGGGGCACGGGGCATGGGGCACGGGGCATGGGGCACGGGGCATGGGGCATGGGGCACGGGGCATGGGGCTTGGGGCATGGGGCATGGGGCATGGGGCATGGGGCATGGGGCACGGGGCATGGGGCACGGGGCATGGGGCATGGGGCACGGGGCATGGGGCACGGGGCATCGGGCATGGGGCACGGGGCATGGGGCTTGGGGCATGGGGCATGGGGCATGGGGCATGGGGCATGGGGCATGGGGCATGGGGCATGGGGCATGGGGCATGGGGCATTGGCCATGGGGCATGGGACATGGGGCATTAAGCATCGGGCATGGGGGATGGGGCATCGGGCATTGGGCTTGGGGCATGGGGCATGGGGCATGGGGCATGGGGCATGGGGGATGGGGCATCGGGCATTGGGCTTGGGGCATGGGGCATGGGGCATGGGGCATGGGGCATGGGGCATGGGGCATGGGGCATGGGGCACGGGGCATGGGGCATGGGGCATGGGGCACGGGGCATGGGGCACGGGGCATGGGGCACGGGGCATGGGGCATGGGGCATGGGGCACGGGGCATGGGGCACGGGGCATGGGGCATGGGGCACGGGGCATGGGGCACGGGGCATGGGGCATGGGGCACGGGGCATGGGGCTTGGGGCATGGGGCATGGGGCATGGGGCATGGGGCATGGGGCATGGGGCATGGGGCATGGGGCATTGGCCATGGGGCATGGGACATGGGGCATTAAGCATCGGGCATGGGGGATGGGGCATCGGGCATTGGGCTTGGGGCATGGGGCATGGGGCATGGGGCATGGGGCATGGGGGATGGGGCATCGGGCATTGGGCTTGGGGCATGGGGCACGGGGCATGGGGCACGGGGCATGGGGCATGGGGCATGGGGCATGGGGCATGGGGCATGGGGCACGGGGCATGGGGCATGGGGCATGGGGCACGGGGCATGGGGCACGGGGCATGGGGCACGGGGCATGGGGCATGGGGCACGGGGCATGGGGCACGGGGCATGGGGCACGGGGCACGGGGCACGGGGCATGGGGCATGGGGCACGGGGCATGGGGCACGGGGCATGGGGCATGGGGCACGGGGCATGGGGCATGGGGCACGGGGCACGGGGCATGGGGCATGGGGCACGGGGCATGGGGCATGGGGCATGGGGCACGGGGCATGGGGCATGGGGCACGGGGCATGGGGCATGGGGCATGGGGCACGGGGCATGGGGCATGGGGCATGGGGCACGGGGCATGGGGCATGGGGCACGGGGCATGGGGCACGGGGCATGGGGCATGGGGCATGGGGCATGGGGCATGGGGCACGGGGCACGGGGCATGGGGCATGGGGCATGGGGCATGGGGCACGGGGCATGGGGCATGGGGCATGGGGCACGGGGCACGGGGCACGGGGCATGGGGCATGGGGCATGGGGCACGGGGCATGGGGCATGGGGCATGGGGCACGGGGCACGGGGCACGGGGCACGGGGCATGGGGCATGGGGCACGGGGCATGGGGCATGGGGCACGGGGCATGGGGCATGGGGCACGGGGCATGGGGCATGGGGCATGGGGCATGGGGCACGGGGCATGGGGCACGGGGCACGGGGCATGGGGCACGGGGCACGGGGCACGGGGCATGGGGCACGGGGCATGGGGCACGGGGCATGGGGCATGGGGCATGGGGCACGGGGCATGGGGCACGGGGCATGGGGCATGGGGCATGGGGCATGGGGCACGGGGCATGGGGCATGGGGCATGGGGCATGGGGCACGGGGCATGGGGCATGGGGCACGGGGCATGGGGCACGGGGCATGGGGCATGGGGCATGGGGCACGGGGCACGGGGCACGGGGCACGGGGCATGGGGCATGGGGCACGGGGCATGGGGCATGGGGCACGGGGCATGGGGCATGGGGCACGGGGCATGGGGCATGGGGCATGGGCATGGGGCACGGGGCATGGGGCACGGGGCACGGGGCATGGGGCACGGGGCACGGGGCACGGGGCATGGGGCACGGGGCATGGGGCACGGGGCATGGGGCATGGGGCATGGGGCACGGGGCACGGGGCATGGGGCACGGGGCATGGGGCACGGGGCATGGGGCACGGGGCATGGGGCATGGGGCACGGGGCATGGGGCATGGGGCACGGGGCATGGGGCACGGGGCATGGGGCATGGGGCATGGGGCACGGGGCATGGGGCATGGGGCATGGGGCATGGGGCACGGGGCACGGGGCACGGGGCATGGGGCATGGGGCACGGGGCACGGGGCACGGGGCATGGGGCATGGGGCATGGGGCATGGGGCATGGGGCATGGGGCACGGGGCATGGGGCATGGGGCATGGGGCATGGGGCATGGGGCATGGGGCATGGGGCATGGGGCATGGGGCATGGGGAATGGGGCATGGGGAATGGGGCACGGGGCATGGGGCACGGGGCATGGGGCATGGGGCATGGGGCATGGGGCATGGGGCATGGGGCATGGGGCACGGGGCATGGGGCATGGGGCATGGGGCATGGGGCATGGGGCATGGGGCATGGGGCACGGGGCATGGGGCATGGGGCATGGGGCATGGGGCATGGGGCACGGGGCATGGGGCACGGGGCATGGGGCACGGGGCATGGGGCATGGGGCATGGGGCATGGGGCATGGGGCATGGGGCATGGGGCATGGGGCATGGGGCATGGGGCATGGGGCATGGGGCACGGGGCATGGGGCATGGGGCATGGGGCATGGGGCATGGGGCATGGGGCATGGGGCATGGGGCATGGGGCATGGGGCATGGGGCATGGGGCACGGGGCATGGGGCATGGGGCATGGGGCATGGGGCATGGGGCACGGGGCATGGGGCACGGGGCATGGGGCACGGGGCATGGGGCATGGGGCATGGGGCATGGGGCATGGGGCATGGGGCATGGGGCACTGGCCGGGGCATGGGGCACGGGGCATGGGGCACGGGGCATGGGGCATGGGGCATGGGGCATGGGGCACGGGGCATGGGGCACGGGGCATGGGGCATGGGGCACGGGGCATGGGGCACGGGGCATGGGGCATGGGGCACGGGGCATGGGGCTTGGGGCATGGGGCATGGGGCATGGGGCATGGGGCATGGGGCATGGGGCATGGGGCATTGGCCATGGGGCATGGGACATGGGGCATTAAGCATCGGGCATGGGGGATGGGGCATCGGGCATTGGGCTTGGGGCATGGGGCATGGGGCATGGGGCATGGGGCATGGGGGATGGGGCATCGGGCATTGGGCTTGGGGCATGGGGCATGAGGCATGGGGCATGGGGCATGGGGCATGGGGCATGGGGCATGGGGCATGGGGCATGGGGCATGGGGCACGGGGCATGGGGCATGGGGCATGGGGCACGGGGCATGGGGCACGGGGCATGGGGCACGGGGCATGGGGCATGGGGCACGGGGCATGGGGCACGGGGCATGGGGCACGGGGCATGGGGCACGGGGCATGGGGCATGGGGCATGGGGCACGGGGCATGGGGCACGGGGCATGGGGCACGGGGCATGGGGCATGGGGCACGGGGCATGGGGCACGGGGCACGGGGCATGGGGCATGGGCACGGGGCATGGGGCATGGGGCACGGGGCATGGGGCACGGGGCATGGGGCATGGGGCATGGGGCACGGGGCATGGGGCACGGGGCATGGGGCATGGGGCACGGGGCATGGGGCATGGGGCACGGGGCATGGGGCATGGGGCATGGGGCATGGGGCATGGGGCACGGGGCACGGGGCATGGGGCACGGGGCATGGGGCATGGGGCATGGGGCATGGGGCACGGGGCATGGGGCATGGGGCACGGGGCATGGGGCACGGGGCATGGGGCATGGGGCATGGGGCACGGGGCATGGGGCACGGGGCATGGGGCATGGGGCACGGGGCATGGGGCACGGGGCATGGGGCATGGGGCACGGGGCATGGGGCACGGGGCACGGGCATGGGGCACGGGGCATGGGGCATGGGGCACTGGGCATGGGCACGGGGCATGGGGCATGGGGCACGGGGCATGGGGCATGGGGCACGGGGCATGGGGCACGGGGCATGGGGCATGGGGCATGGGGCACGGGGCATGGGGCACGGGGCATGGGGCACGGGGCATGGGGCATGGGGCACGGGGCACGGGGCATGGGGCACGGGGCATGGGGCATGGGGCACGGGGCATGGGGCACGGGGCATGGGGCATGGGGCATGGGGCACGGGGCATGGGGCACGGGGCATGGGGCATGGGGCACGGGGCACGGGGCACGGGGCATGGGGCATGGGGCACGGGGCATGGGGCATGGGGCATGGGGCATGGGGCATGGGGCATGGGGCATGGGGCATGGGGCATGGGGCATGGGGCATGGGGCATGGGGCATGGGGCATGGGGCATGGGGCATGGGGCATGGGGCATGGGGCATGGGGCACGGGGCACGGGGCATGGGGCATGGGGCATGGGGCATGGGGCATGGGGCATGGGGCATGGGGCATGGGGCATGGGGCATGGGGCACGGGGCATGGGGCATGGGGCATGGGGCATGGGGCACGGGGCATGGGGCATGGGGCACGGGGCATGGGGCACGGGGCATGGGGCATGGGGCACGGGGCATGGGGCTTGGGGCATGGGGCATGGGGCATGGGGCATGGGGCATGGGGCATGGGGCATGGGGCATGGGGCATGGGGCATTGGCCATGGGGCATGGGACATGGGGCATTAAGCATCGGGCATGGGGGATGGGGCATCGGGCATTGGGCTTGGGGCATGGGGCATGGGGCATGGGGCATGGGGCATGGGGGATGGGGCATCGGGCATTGGGCTTGGGGCATGGGGCATGGGGCATGGGGCATGGGGCATGGGGCATGGGGCATGGGGCATGGGGCATGGGGCACGGGGCATGGGGCATGGGGCATGGGGCACGGGGCATGGGGCACGGGGCATGGGGCACGGGGCATGGGCATGGGGCACGGGGCAGGGGGCACGGGGCATGGGGCACGGGGCATGGGGCACGGGGCATGGGGCATGGGGCACGGGGCATGGGGCACGGGGCATGGGGCATGGGGCACGGGGCATGGGGCATGGGGCACGGGGCATGGGGCATGGGGCACGGGGCATGGGGCATGGGGCACGGGGCATGGGGCATGGGGCACGGGGCATGGGGCACGGGGCATGGGGCATGGGGCATGGGGCACGGGGCATGGGGCATGGGGCATGGGCATGGGGCATGGGGCATGGGGCATGGGGCATGGGGCATGGGGCATGGGGCATGGGGCATGGGGCATGGGGCATGGGGCATGGGGCATGGGGCACGGGGCATGGGGCATGGGGCACGGGGCATGGGGCACGGGGCATGGGGCATGGGGCATGGGGCACGGGGCATGGGGCATGGGGCACGGGGCATGGGGCATGGGGCATGGGGCATGGGGCACGGGGCATGGGCATGGGGCACGGGGCATGGGGCATGGGGCACGGGGCATGGGGCATGGGGCACGGGGCATGGGGCACGGGGCATGGGGCATGGGGCACGGGGCATGGGGCACGGGGCATGGGGCATGGGGCACGGGGCATGGGGCACGGGGCATGGGGCATGGGGCACGGGGCATGGGGCATGGGGCATGGGGTATGGGGCACGGGGCATGGGGCATGGGGCACGGGGCATGGGGCATGGGGCACGGGGCATGGGGCATGGGGCACGGGGCATGGGGCACGGGGCATGGGGCATGGGGCATGGGGCACGGGGCATGGGGCACGGGGCATGGGGCACGGGGCATGGGGCACGGGGCACGGGGCACGGGGCATGGGGCACGGGGCATGGGGCATGGGGCACGGGGCATGGGGCACGGGGCATGGGGCATGGGGCATGGGGCACGGGGCATGGGGCACGGGGCATGGGGCATGGGGCACGGGGCATGGGGCATGGGCACGGGGCATGGGGCATGGGGCACGGGGCATGGGGCATGGGGCATGGGGCATGGGGCATGGGGCATGGGGCATGGGGCATGGGGCATGGGGCATGGGGCATGGGGCATGGGGCATGGGGCATGGGGCATGGGGCATGGGGCATGGGGCATGGGGCACGGGGCATGGGGCATGGGGCATGGGGCATGGGGCATGGGGCATGGGGCATGGGGCATGGGGCATGGGGCATGGGGCACGGGGCATGGGGCATGGGGCATGGGGCATGGGGCATGGGGCACGGGGCATGGGGCACGGGGCATGGGGCATGGGGCATGGGGCATGGGGCATGGGGCATGGGGCACGGGGCATGGGGCACGGGGCATGGGGCATGGGGCATGGGGCATGGGGCATGGGGCATGGGGCATGGGGCATGGGGCATGGGGCATGGGGCATGGGGCATGGGGCATGGGGCATGGGGCATGGGGCATGGGGCATGGGGCATGGGGCATGGGGCATGGGGCATGGGGCACGTGGGGCACGGGGCATGGGGCATGGGGCATGGGGCATGGGGCACGGGGCATGGGGCACGGGGCATGGGGCATGGGGCATGGGGCACGGGGCATGGGGCATGGGGCATGGGGCATGGGGCACGGGGCATGGGGCATGGGGCACGGGGCATGGGGCACGGGGCATGGGGCATGGGGCACGGGGCATGGGGCACGGGGCATGGGGCATGGGGCACGGGGCATGGGGCATGGGGCACGGGGCATGGGGCATGGGGCATGGGGCATGGGGCACGGGGCATGGGGCATGGGGCACGGGGCATGGGGCATGGGGCACGGGGCATGGGGCATGGGGCACGGGGCATGGGGCACGGGGCATGGGGCATGGGGCATGGGGCACGGGGCATGGGGCACGGGGCATGGGGCACGGGGCATGGGGCACGGGGCACGGGGCATGGGGCATGGGGCATGGGGCATGGGGCATGGGGCATGGGGCATGGGGCATGGGGCATTGGCCATGGGGCATGGGACATGGGGCATTAAGCATCGGGCATGGGGGATGGGGCATCGGGCATTGGGCTTGGGGCATGGGGCATGGGGCATGGGGCATGGGGGATGGGGCATCGGGCATTGGGCTTGGGGCATGGGGCATGGGGCATGGGGCATGGGGCATGGGGCATGGGGCATGGGGCATGGGGCATGGGGCATGGGGCACGGGGCATGGGGCATGGGGCATGGGGCACGGGGCATGGGGCACGGGGCATGGGGCACGGGGCATGGGGCATGGGGCACGGGGCATGGGGCACGGGGCATGGGGCACGGGGCATGGGGCACGGGGCATGGGGCACGGGGCATGGGGCATGGGGCATGGGGCACGGGGCATGGGGCATGGGGCACGGGGCATGGGGCATGGGGCATGGGGCATGGGGCACGGGGCATGGGGCATGGGGCACGGGGCATGGGGCATGGGGCACGGGGCATGGGGCCATGGGGCACGGGGCATGGGGCACGGGGCATGGGGCATGGGGCACGGGGCATGGGGCACGGGGCATGGGGCATGGGGCACGGGGCATGGGGCACGGGGCATGGGGCATGGGGCACGGGGCATGGGGCATGGGGCATGGGGCATGGGGCACGGGGCACGGGGCATGGGGCACGGGGCACGGGGCATGGGGCATGGGGCACGGGGCATGGGGCATGGGGCATGGGGCACGGGGCACGGGGCATGGGGCATGGGGCATGGGGCACGGGGCATGGGGCATGGGGCATGGGGCACGGGGCATGGGGCACGGGGCACGGGGCATGGGGCATGGGGCACGGGGCACGGGGCATGGGGCACGGGGCATGGGGCACGGGGCATGGGGCACGGGGCATGGGGCATGGGGCACGGGGCACGGGGCAGGGGGCATGGGGCACGGGGCATGGGGCATGGGGCACGGGGCATGGGGCATGGGGCATGGGGCACGGGGCACGGGGCACGGGGCATGGGGCATGGGGCATGGGGCATGGGGCATGGGGCACGGGGCATGGGGCATGGGGCACGGGGCATCGGGCATGGGGCACGGGGCATGGGGCATGGGGCACGGGGCATGGGGCACGGGGCATGGGGCATGGGGCATGGGGCACGGGGCATGGGGCACGGGGCATGGGGCACGGGGCATGGGGCATGGGGCACGGGGCACGGGGCATGGGGCATGGGGCATGGGGCATGGGGCATGGGGCATGGGGCATTGGCCATGGGGCATGGGACATGGGGCATTAAGCATCGGGCATGGGGGATGGGGCATCGGGCATTGGGCTTGGGGCATGGGGCATGGGGCATGGGGCATGGGGCACGGGGCACGGGGCATGGGGCATGGGGCATGGGGCACGGGGCATGGGGCACGGGGCATGGGGCACGGGGCATGGGGCATGGGGCACGGGGCATGGGGCACGGGGCACGGGGCACGGGGCATGGGGCATGGGGCACGGGGCATGGGGCACGGGGCATGGGGCATGGGGCACGGGGCATGGGGCATGGGGCACGGGGCATGGGGCATGGGGCATGGGGCATGGGGCACGGGGCATGGGGCATGGGGCACGGGGCATGGGGCATGGGGCACGGGGCATGGGGCATGGGGCACGGGGCATGGGGCACGGGGCATGGGGCATGGGGCACGGGGCACGGGGCATGGGGCATGGGGCATGGGGCACGGGGCATGGGGCATGGGGCATGGGGCATGGGGCATGGGGCACGGGGCACGGGGCACGGGGCACGGGGCATGGGGCATGGGGCACGGGGCACGGGGCATGGGGCATGGGGCATGGGGCACGGGGCACGGGGCATGGGGCATGGGGCATGGGGCACGGGGCATGGGGCATGGGGCATGGGGCATGGGGCACGGGGCACGGGGCATGGGGCACGGGGCATGGGGCACGGGGCATGGGGCACGGGGCATGGGGCACGGGGCATGGGGCATGGGGCATGGGGCACGGGGCATGGGGCACGGGGCATGGGGCATGGGGCACGGGGCATGGGGCACGGGGCATGGGGCATGGGGCACGGGGCATGGGGCATGGGGCATGGGGCATGGGGCATGGGGCATGGGGCATGGGGCATGGGGCATGGGGCATGGGGCATGGGGCATGGGGCATGGGGCATGGGGCATGGGGCACGGGGCATGGGGCATGGGGCATGGGGCATGGGGCATGGGGCATGGGGCATGGGGCATGGGGCATGGGGCATGGGGCACGGGGCATGGGGCATGGGGCATGGGGCATGGGGCATGGGGCATGGGGCACGGGGCATGGGGCACGGGGCATGGGGCATGGGGCATGGGGCATGGGGCATGGGGCATGGGGCACGGGGCATGGGGCACGGGGCATGGGGCATGGGGCATGGGGCATGGGGCATGGGGCACGGGGCATGGGGCACGGGGCATGGGGCACGGGGCATGGGGCATGGGGCATGGGGCATGGGGCATGGGGCATGGGGCATGGGGCATGGGGCATGGGGCATGGGGCATGGTGAGTTGTGCAAGGAAAGATGGGCGGGGTGATGAGTGGGGGAGAAGCTGTGGTGGTATGGCACTGCCATGAGCTGTGGTGGTATGGCACTGCCATGAGCTGTGGTGGTATGGCACTGCCATGAGCTGTGGTGGTATGGCACTGCCATGAGCAGAGCAGAGCAGGGGATGTGCGTGAGGCGTGTGACATGCATGAGTGAGTTGAGAGGCGGGTGGCATGGCGGGCAGGCAGGGCGACATGCCTCGTTGAGGATGGGGTTGAAGACGACCCCCACCACCACGGCCTTGTTGATGGCCAGCCCGATGGACACACACACGAATGGATACCTGCTCCCGCCACGCAGGCTCCATGCACGCATGGTGTGGGGCACAGGGGGCAGGGCATGTAGGCCAAGACGCAGAGAGGGGGGTAGATATGAATGAAGCAAAGGAGGTGATGAGATAAGGTTGAGAAGGAGAGATGATGCCGGCTGCCCATCTCCACAGGTGCAGGTTAGGGGCGCGGCAAGACTGCTGTTTGTGCCATTGCAGGGATGCATCCCCACCCCCACCGCCACCGCCATCCCCGCCGCCACCCCCACCCACCACCGCCACCCCCAGCGGCACCCCCAGCGGCACCCCCACCCCCACCCCCAGCGGCACCCCCAGCGGCACCCCCAGCAGCACCCCCAGCGGCACCCCCACCCCCACCCCCACCCCCACCCCCACCCCCACCCCCAGCGGCAGCGGCAGCGGCAGCGGCAGCGGCAGCGGCAGCGGCACACCCACCGGTGCACGAAGTTGGTGGTGCCGTCGAGGGGGTCCACCATCCACGTGGGGCCGTCCCCCAGCCCCGCCGTGCCACGCTCCGATGACTCCTCCTCTCCTATCAACTGATGGCGCACCGTGCCGTGCCGTGCAGTTGAGATGGACGGTAAAGCGCAGCATGTGGGGGACATTAGAGAAGGGGAGTCAATCAAGGAAGGAAGCAAATGACCTGCATGCTACGATACGACCATAAGCTCACCACGCTACAACCCAGAACCCATGCTGCAAGCTGGCAACCCAGCGAACCCAGCAGAGCCCTCGTGTTTCGGGTTCAATCACACGCTTGCCTTGTGGGAGGGATAAGCGGCTGAGATGTGCTGCATGATGAGTGCCTCGCATTGCTTGTCCGTTTCTGTGACCAGGTCGACCTAGATGCAGCACAGTGGGTGGCGGTAGGGAGGAGAGAGGAGGGAGGGAAAGGGAATGAGTGGGGACGGCACAATGTCACGATACAAACGTTCTTGCACAACGCCTGGATGAGTTTCTGCGATGCTGCTCATGTTTCTCAACTCCAACATCCCTCGTGAGGCAGTGCGCGGCAGCTTGAGAATCTGCAGCTCCAGGCGCAGGAGAATCTGCAGCTCCAGGCGCAGGAGAATCTGCAGCTCCAGGCGCAGGAGAATATGCAGCTCCAGGCGCAGGAGAATCTGCAGCTCCAGGCGCAGGAGAATCTGCAGCTCCAGGCGCAGGAGAATCTGCAGCTCCAGGCGCAGGAGAATCTGCAGCTCCAGGCGCAGGAGAATCTGCAGCTCCAGGCGCAGGAGAATCTGCAGCTCCAGGCGCAGGAGAATCTGCAGCTCCAGGCGCAGGAGAATCTGCAGCTCCAGGCGCAGGAGAATCTGCAGCTCCAGGCGCAGGAGAATCTGCAGCTCCAGGCGCAGGAGAATCTGCAGCTCCAGGCGCAGGAGAATCTGCAGCTCCAGGCGCAGGAGAATCTGCAGCTCCAGGCGCAGGAGAATCTGCAGCTCCAGACGCAGGAGAATCTGCAGCTCCAGGCGCAGGAAAATCTGCAGCTCCAGGCGCACTCACATGCCATGCTCCCACATCACATGCCATGCTCCCACATCACATGCCATGCTCCCACATCACATGCCATGCTCTCTCATCACATCACACCACATGCCATGCCATGCCTTCGCCGTTCAACGCGCCTCACCTTGCCCTTGTGCTGCACGTCCTTTGGTGCGTTGAAGCCGCGGCGAATCACCTGGTGACACGTGTGCACGCATCCACGGACGTATGGGTGGATGAATTGAGGGGATGGTATGATGGGGGATGGAAGGATGGAGGGGGATGGGAAGAGAGGAGAGGAAAGCGGAGGGGCGTGATGGGAAGTGAGAGGCGTGATGGGAAGTGAGAGGCGTGATGGGAAGTGAGAGGCGTGATGGGAAGTGAGGGGCGTGATGGGAAGTGAGGGGCGTGATGGGAAGTGAGAGGCGTGATGGGAAGTGAGAGGCGTGATGGGAAGTGAGAGGCGTTGGGATATGGCACGTGCGAGGGGCTGCGGGGTGCGTCAGGCGCTATGTGGCATGGTGCATGCACACGGGGTATGCACGCTCGGGGTATGCACACACGGGGGAGGACACACACACGCACGAGGCAATGCCACGCACCTCGCCCGCGTGGCGAGCGGCCGCGACAGCGACGTCCAGATACTCGCGCAGCTCCCGCTCTGCCCGCGCGCACCGCCCATGGCGCACAATCGCAATGGCGATGACACAGCACGGCGCGGCACGGCACGTGGGAATGCACAGAAGAGTCGGCACGCGTTGGCATCAGAGACAGCAGACGGCAAGACACGTGGAGAGAGACGGTCAGTCGTGCGAATCGATCAGCAAAGCCGATGATCGGCAGGATAATGATTAACGACACACATAGGTCGGTACGAAGGGTTAGCGGCAGGGCTAGCGGCAGGGCTAGCGGCAGGGCTAGGAGAGGTTTCGCGGCAGGGAGGGCGACAATGCGGAAACGCGCTACTCACCCGCGACAGCTACAGGCGTCGCCATGAGAGTCGCCTGGAGGAGCCGGCGACAGTCTGACGGGAGACGCGAGGCGAGAAGCGTTGCAGGGGCAGGAGATGCGAGGGCGGTGCGTGCGATTGATCGCTGATCAGGTGCAGGTCAGACGTGGTGCGTTCAAATGACCCGTATAACGAACACCGTTTTGGTGTCAAGCGTTAATGATTTGAACTGATGTAGCTACAGCAGCTGAATGCAATTTTTTATTCCACCAAGGAATATATTAACTTCTATTATATATAATCTAAAACAGCTGAGAGAAATCTGCACAGCAGATGCAGCCTACAATGTTTTAATCCTAGCGAAACACGTGGGAGGTGGTGTGAGGACAGGACTCAATAGCCGTCGGGGTGCAGGCGGCGCCAGCGCCAGGCCATGGCGAGCGAGTCCTTGAGGTCCGTGTACTTGGCCTTCCAGCCGAGCTCACGGTAGATCTTAGAGGGGTCGCTGTACACCTCCGCGTAGTCCCCCGGCCGCCGCGCCTTCTGCTCCATCACCTTTATGGGCGCCCCCGTCACGTTCAGACACGCATTCACAAACTCCCGCACCGAGTACCCTGCTCAGACACGGTGGGGCAGGGCAGGGCAGGGCCAGGCAGGGCACGGCAGGGAGAGCGAGGGTGTTCCAGGAAGAAAGCGAGGAGGGAGGGCAGGGTTGCCATTAGCACTTATGCCAAGGATAGAAAAAAGCAGGATGGGACTCGTGGGAAGGAAACAGCAAAAGACAGCGTGGTGATGGTGGTGGTGAGCTAGCAGCATGGAGGGGCATGGGGTGGGCACCTTTGCCAGTGCCGACGTTGTAGATGTTAACAGTGCCGGGTGTGAGGTGGTGCATGGCGACCACGTGTGCATTGACGAGTTCCGTGACGTGGATGTAGTCGCGGATGCACGTGCCGTCCGCTGTGGGGTAGTCCGTGCCCATCACCTGCCGGGGGGCACAGCCAGCACAGCACACAGACACATGCTTCATGTGCACCCAACGAGGTGACTGTTGAGTCGACTCAGCCCATAGTGAACGGTGTGGGGTAGTGCAGGCGTATCACCGGGCATGCAGTGGGGATATGAATGGAGCCCGCTTGCTAGAGCGGCCTGGCATGCTGCGGCTCTCCCTCATGGGCGGTGAGCTGGGGGTTGTGTTGTGTGTGCCCACAACCAGCAGTGCAGCAGTGCAGCCGAGAGAGAGAGAGAGCAGAGAGCAGGCACATGCACCATGTGTGTGCACCCAATTCTACAGGCACATGCACCATGTGTGTGCACCCAATTCTACAGGCACATGCACCATGTGTGTGCACCCAATTCTACAGGCACATGCACCATGTGTGTGCACCCAATTCTACAGGCACATGCACCATGTGTGTGCACCCAATTCTACAGGCACATGCACCATGTGTGTGCACCCAATTCTACAGGCACATGCACCATGTGTGTGCACCCAATTCTACAGGCACTGGTGAGAGTGAGCCGCACAGCGTGTAGAGCACACGCAAGGATGACCTAACTTATAAAGCCAGCGACAGAGTAATCGCAGTAAGAGCTCGTATCGTGGTGTGCAGGGTGGGAGAGCAGCACGGGAGGAAGAGCAGCAGGGGGGAAAGCAGCACGGGAGGAAGAGCAGCAGGGGGCGGGGGCGAGGCGAGCGCACCTTGAGTCCGTCAATCTTGCCCATGGCGGCATCGAAGCACGCCCCTGTAATGCGCCCGTGGTGCCTCAGCTCCGGGCGAGGCGCCTCCCCCAGCCGCCCACTGGGGTCCGACCCTATCACGTTGAAGTACCTGGGGGAGGTGGGGGGGGTCAGGAGGGGAGGGGGGAGTGAGCAGGTGGGTGTGGGTGGCAGGGGAGAGGACGCCGAGGGCGGTGGAGTGAACGTGCGTGTGAGCGAGCGGAGGAGGGGGGTGTCCTACCAGGATACACTGAAGCGCATGCGGGTTCCATTGTGGGTGGGATGAGTGGCAGCAGAGGATATGGCAGGGAGGCTGCAAGGGAGATGCTAGGCACATGCAAGCAGGAGAGGCATGCATGACAACTGACAAGCAAGCGAGAGTTCTGTGAGAATGGGTAGGCATGCAAGGGACACGATCTGAGGATAGGTAGACACATGGCAGGTGACCGGAGGACGGAAAAACAGGTGCGGAGAGGTGCGGGGACCTGAGGATGGTGGCGGCGAGGCGGGGGTTGGCGCGCGCGTAGTCGAGGATGACGTCCTCCGCCATCTTCTTTGACTTGCCGTACGGGTTTATGGGCGCCTGGTGCCACGCACCGCACACGGCAGAGGGGGGGAGGAGGGTGTGATGGGAGGGTGTATGCCACATGCACGACAGAGGTGGAGAGAAGGGGGTGGAGGGTGGGGGGAGGGGCACTTCATGAGCGCACTGCACGCACACTACAGCGTCATGGGTGCTAGCCGCTCACAAGGCAGGCAGAGGGGAGGAAGAGGGGCGGCTTGTGAAGAGTGGGAGGGCAACTGTGTGCGTCACTGTGCTCTGGTGGCATTGGCGTACCATGGCCGACCCAGCGTGGTGGGTGATGGGCATGGTGGTGGGGTCACCTGCACAGTATCCTCAGTGATGGGCATGGTCTTGGGTTCGCCATACGTGGCGCACGTGCTGCTGTAGATGAGCTGTGTCACGCCGTGCCGCCCCATAACCTCCACCAGCGTCAGTGTGTTGGCCGTCACGTTGTGGTAGTACCTGTGCCGTGCATGCACGCATGCACCATGCCCCATGTCAAATAAGCAGGAGGAGAGCGAGATGAGTGTAATGGACGGCAGTTGCAGAGCCATGACCGCCAGCGGCCAGTGTGTGACGTGGTATGGGTCAAGTGCCAGCCCCCTACCGTACATCCCCTCCTGCCATTCTCTCCTCCACGCAGCCACCTCTCGCTCTGCAGAACTTGCTCCATCTCCCGTGCCAACAATGCTTGCGACTCACCTCCCCCATGTGCCATGCATGCACATGCCCCGCGCCCCATGTCACGTGAAAATAGGTCAGCACAACGGACGGGTGGGGGAGGGGGGAGGGAGGGATGGGGGTTTGGTGGGGGGGAATTGGGAGATGGGTGTGTTGGATGGCAATAGCGGTACCTGGACCCCCAGGGGCCAGTGTGAGAGGTGGGGCCAGTGTGAGAGGTGGGGCCAGTGTGAGAGGTGGATGTCAGTGATATGGCTGCCAACCTGTTCAAGTGCCACTCCCCATTCCATACGTCCCCTTTCCCTACAACCTCCCCTGCCATTCTCTACCACGCGACCACCTCTCTCGCCCCACAGGTCGCTCAATTCCCGCCCACCACACCCCCCATGCAGCTCACCTGAGCGGCTCCTGCATGCTCTCGCCCACATAAGCGACGGCAGCGAAGTGCATCACCACGTCGATGGCGTTGCTCGCAAACACCGCCTCTACCTGCCGCATAGACCCACCCACCCACCCCCCCCACACACACACAGGCACGCACGGCGCACAGCGGTGCTTCAAGTTCAAGGGGGCGGCGGTGCTTCCAGGGGAGGGGTCGGAGGAGCAGTATTGGAACAAGTAGAGGCGTGCAATAGAAACGGTGCATGGGAAGGAGCGCATGCCACGTGGCCATGTGCGCATGATGCATGGTAGGGCAGTGCGCGCATGCATGGGGGCAGCGGAGCAGACCTTGCGCGGGTCCCCCAGGTCCGCATTGATGAACTGCAGCCGCCCCTCCGGTGCTATGCGCTGCAGCACCTGCACCGCGCCCCAGTTGCCCCGCGATAGGTTGTCCTGCCGTGCACATGCGCACACATACGCGCAGACGTAGGCACAGGCGCAGGCATAGCCACAGGCACAGGCACAGGCACATGCACAGGCACATGCACAGGCACACATAGGCACACGCACGCACACACACATGCAGTGGGAAATGGGAGGAGAGTGGGGAGAGGGTGAGGAGGCGAAGAGGTGGCGCTGGAGTGGAGAGGGGCGCATGGGCGGGAGAAGGCGCAGGAGAGTTGCATGCGGCATACGAGAATCGTGACGCACGCTAAAGTGGACGTGACTCACAACAATGGTGACGCGGTGGCCGGACGTGAGGAGGTGCAGCGACGCGTGTGAGCCGATGAACCCCGCGCCGCCCGTCACCAGCACGTGCGTCACCCCCGCCTCGCGCACGCGGAACTGACGCACCGCCACACGCGCGCACCGACACGCACAGGCAGAGAGGGGGGGCACACAGGGAGGCGTGGGACACAGTTGGAACACGCGCACAGTTGGACGTAGCATGCGAGGAGTGAATGGGGGGAGGGGTGTGGTAGCGGGTACGGAACGGGATCGGACGCGAACCCCGCGATCAGCTCGACGCACTCTGGGAAACAAGTGAGCCTGCAGCGCCCCACCTGCATGGGAGTGGAATCTCTAGATTGGAGCACGAACATGCAGACCGCGACAAAGAGCGCCGCCAGCACCATCTTAACAGCAGATGATCTCTGCCGCCCCGTGGCCGCCGCCATGGGCGAGTCCATCCTGCGCCGCGCGCGACCGCGCCTCAGCCAGCCGTGCGCGGTGCGGCAAGGGGGGAGGTAAGGAGACGGAGTGCGGGATCGTGCGCTCGTTCGTGGGCTGCCGATGAATCCAATGGCGCCGCCGTGCACGCTAGCGACGACGACCACGGAAGGGCCAACGCGGAGAGAGAAGCTGAAGCCGGATTAGCAGGAGGGATTGGTGAATGAAGGCTGCACGCCACTGAGATGGCGGCTACTATGTGGTCACAGGGCTTCGGTCCCAAAAAAGCAGGGAGGGTCCTACTGAAGTGCTCTATGTGGTCCCAAAGAAACAGTGCCGGCTAATGCAAATCCCGTCGTCTCGTCAGTTGCGTTATCAGGCTCGGCTTGGACTCGCCGAGCCTGGAAGTCTACACGCTTGTAGACCAGCCATGAATGGGAGGGAGGGGTGTCAGTCGACGCCTCCAAGACTGAACCAGCCAATCAACGAACCGCGGGTACCAGAGCAACTGCATGTCAGCCCTATACAAGGATTCTCTGTAGTATTTACAATGTATGATGTGGTTGTTCACCATTTAGGAAAACAGATCTAAATGAGCAAGGGCTTAGGAAGACGCACCATGTTCATTAATTTATTTTCTAAGACGTTATAAAGTTTGAGAAGATGTTTTGTAACATGCTGTGAAGCGCAACATGGTAATTACAACATCATCCAGCTCCTCACCTGTTTATGCAATATACTTATCATCTCTTTATTGGTGTAGTCTCATACGAACCTGTCCGGCTTGTATCCGATGTTACAAGCGAATCGCTGAAATTCTCCGACTCCGCCGTTGGATGGGGAACGAAATGAGAGATGCTAATCGGAGGGTCGTCCGTCGTCAAATACATCCGAGGGTCAGTATGGAAATCGAGGAGCGGGAGTTGCGGGATGCTCCCCGCAAAAGTTTCTCCCTCAGCAAACTATCTTGCAGGAGCATCAGAGAGCAATCATACAAGGCAACAAGTAGGCAGTACATTCTGCTGTGTGCGCAGGAGCTTTCTAGCGAACATCTGGGAGTGTCACCAAACCAAAGCTAAGTGCGAGACAATTCCACACATAGCATACCACGTAGAAATGGCTTCGTTCCGGCAATGAGTCTAAATTCCGCGTTTTTACCGTGAGGCGAACCGTACGAAGGGCCGGGCCATCGTTATGGAATATAGGTCTGGGCCTGGGCAAGGGAAAATAGGTCAGAGCAGTCAGCCGGCCATCAAGCGGGTCCAGGCAGGCAGTCGGCCAGCGCAGGAGAGACGAGCGAGCTCGCTGAAGAAGCTAGCGCGGCGAGAAGTGAGCGCGAGAGGAAACTGGGCGTTCAAGCGCACGAGCTCGGAGGAGAAGTTCAGGAACTTCAGCCTCCAGGTGCGACCGTTGAGGCGCCTCGCAGTGAGGACCTCCGCCTTCATGCGCGAGCTTCACCTCGTGTCAACCCTAAATACGTTCGCACGTGGACGCGAGTTCCCTCTGCGCCCGTGTTGATGCGTGGCGGTTGCCCCTGCTCTCAGTACCCATCCCCACTTTGACATGCCGTTGTTCGTTCGTGCAACTTCGTCCGCACGAACCTCCTTTCTGTAGAGTCCCTCCTGCCTTACCATCCGCTCGGCGAGCAGTGCGCGCGGATTGAATGAGTTTTGTGAGTCGACCGTGCGATGCCGTGGGTGCGCGTGCAGGGAGAATACGACACGTTCGACGCCAAGGCGGCGCAGGTGGAGCGGCTGTCGTTTCTGAAGCGGCGATCGCGGATCGTGGAGATCGTGGCGGCCAAGGATCTGCTCTTCACGCTCGCGCACTCCGGAGCATGCGCTGCCATCTGCTTAGGTTCGCCTACCTATCCTTGGTTTCCATGTTCCGTTTTCCTTTTGCTCAAGCGCGTTCCGTGTCAGTCGACTCAGCCTATTCTGCTGCTGTGCCTCGTTTCTGCTGTGCGTGATTGCGGTGGCGGCAGAGTCGCGGCGGCGGCTGTGCTACATGAACGTGGGGTCGGAGGAGGTGATTCGGAGCCTCTTCTTCAACAAGAACAACGAATCGCTCATCACCGTCTCCGTCTACGCGCAGGACAACTTCAGCTCGCTCAAATGCAGAAGTACCCCGCTCGAGTGCGCCCCTGACTTTCCTCCCAATCCTTGTGTCCGTGTCTGCTTCCCCGCTAGCCTCCTCTGGCTCCGTTTTCCTTCATCCCCTTCCTCATGTTCTCTCTCCGCCTTTTGGAGAGGCGTCTTTTGAACTATCGCTTTATTCCGCTGCGTCGTTCGCCTGTCACCGCTTCTCCCTCCCCCACTCTGCGCCCCCCCTGCTCTGCTCCTTCTGCCGCCCATCCAATTCTCACGTGCGCGGAAGTCACAAGGCCCTGCCCGTGTGTGGTGTGGTCCGCTCCACGTGGTGTGTGCGCGGTGCTGCGCGTGCCCTGCAGGTACATCCGGAGGGGGCGGCCCAGCGAGGGCTTTGCGCTGTTTGAGTCGGAGTCGCTGCGCTGGCCGGGCTTTGTGGAGTTTGATGACGTCAACGGCAAGGTCCTCACCTACTCCGCTGATAACGGGTATGCTGCTCCCCTCCCCCCTGTGCTGCACATGCGCTCATGCGCTCACTGCAAGCTGGCTTTGGTACTCATGTGCTTGCCCATCTGCACAGCCGCAACCACGTAGCTGCCACTTGCTTTGCACTGTCTGTCCTTGCTGTGCCTCATGGTTGCATGCTCAGAACAGCCGTTAACTTGTGTGAAATCGTTTGAGTGCGTGTGGATGCGTATGTTTTGTGCGGGGTGCAGCATGTACAAGGTGTTTGATCTGCGCAACTACACTCTCCTCTACAGCGTGCCTGACAGCAACATTCAGGAAATAAAAATCAGGTCAGGATCAGACCTGTGCCAAGTTCAAAAGAGCCTCCATCCTATGTGCCTGTTGTGCTTTCAGTCCGTATAGCATTCACCACTTTTGGGTTGTCTCCACCCATCCTGCCCACCTGCCATCCCCTTTCTGCCATCCACCATCCACTGCCTGCCATGCACCGTGCGCGGTGCAGTCCGGGCATCATGCTGCTGATCTACAACCGCGCGGAGGGGCACGTGCCGCTCAAGATCCTGTCGATAGAGGACGGGGCGGTGCTGGCGTCGTTTGTGCAGCTGCTGCAGCGCGGCAAGAAGGTGGACTTCATCGAGCAGTTCAACGAGAAGCTGCTCGTCAAGCAGGAGAACGACAACCTCCACATCCTCGACGTCCGTGCTCCTCTCCCTTCCTCTTCCGCTCCCTGCCAACCCCTATCCTTGCCCATTGCTCTTTGCTGCCTTTGCTGCTGTGCGCCTGCTTGTAACCCGTGCGGTGAATCGTTCGCATGGATTTGGTCCCTCATGCCCCTATCTACCCTGCCATCTGTCTGAACACAACATCATCGCTGCACTGTAACCCCCCTCCGTGCGGTGGTGGGCAGGTGCGCACGCGGGAGGAGACGCAAGTGAGCCGCACGGAGTTCATGACGCCCTCGGCGTTCATCTTCCTGTACGAGAACCAGCTCTTCCTCACCTTCCGCAACCGTGCCGTCGCCGTGTGGAACTTCCGCGGGGAGATGGTGACGGCGTTTGAGGACCACGAGCTGTGGTACCCCGACTGCAACACCAACAACATCTACATCACCTCCGACCAGGACCTCATCATCTCCTACTGCAAGCACCACCACCCCTCCCACGCCCCCCACGGTCAGTCCACACCACCTCCCCGTGCCTGTCTCTCATTCTACCGTAATGCCCTCTGTTTACTGTAAGCTCTTCATGGGCTGTCTATCCACCTCATCCTCCTTGCCCGCCTCTCTGCCACCCTGCATCATGCCTCTTGTATGCAGTGGGCAGCATCAACATCAGCAACATCCTCACGGGAAAACTTCTGGCTAAAATATCATCGGATTCAGAGTCGGCTCAAGCCAAATCAAAGTCCGTCCACTCGACCGTAAAGGAGGCACTGGAAGACGTTACAGCACTGTTTTATGATGAAGATAGGAATGAGATCTACACAGGAAATAGAAGTGGCTTTGTACATGTCTGGACAAACTAAACAAGCTGGATGGAGGCTAGCTATGATGAGGGCAAATGTGTTGCATGGTATGTACCCAGTCGCTAAACCAACCAACCAACCAAAACAGACAGCAAGAAAGCCAGATTCCATCATTTTAGGGCTCTGGGGTACGCAACAGACTCTGCCCAAGCCAGATAATCCTCACTGGATACCAGTACGAATAGTCGGTCTTGCTCTTTGCAAGGCAGACCGCAACTCTCAGAACTCTTCGCCGCTTCCCAAGAATGGCAGGGTCGTACTCTCTACCTACGGCGTATGCTAATGCACTGGTGGCAGGCAGTCCAAGGCTATGTGTGCCTGGCTCTCAGTATGCCTTGGCTGCAGCAGCAGGCAGGCTATGCCCGGGCGGTGGTTATGGCTTGGCTCTGGAAGCATTAGTGGCACGTATTCTGTCCCGGTTGTCCACCTTCACCACGCGCTCCAACTGCTCCTCTCACAGCACACACATTCCACACACACATGAAGACACCACACACGCCACACACATACCACACACACCACAGACACGAACACACACAAACACACTCGAACACACACGAACACACACGAACATACACAGCACACACAGCACAACCACAGGAGCCAGATTAAGAAGCATGCCATGCATAGGGTACGTGAACATATACTGCATGTACCTACTTGACCATCTACCAACGCCATGCCGCACCTACGCCATGCCCACGCCTCACCTCCGCCATGCCCATGCCTCACCTCCGCCATGCCCATGTCCTCAATTCTCTTCCTCTTGAGCTCGCTCAGCGGCGCCTGGCGGTCCAGCAGCGTCCACAGCCACTCGGGGTACTCACTGCACGCACGCACGCACGCACGCACGCATGCACACACCCATGGAAGGACGCACACACCCGAAGAGGGACGCACACTGATACACCGTGTGCAATCAATCCGCTTCCGATGGCATCCTGAAGCCACTGCAAGTGCGCACTGCTCGCTACACGGAAGGCAACAGAGAGGAGGCGAGCAAGTGCAAGAAACTGCACGCCGCGAGTCAATGCTGGTGATGCCAT